>OZ018389.1:6895163-6966492 GCA_963969525.1 Ontholestes murinus | reverse complement strand
TGTTTCTAACTTCTTTTTCTTCTCTACCTAGCTATTCGTGGGATGTACATGAATAAAACCCGTAAACATGCAGTGGACAACTCACAACATCCAAAGACGCTGAAATGGATTCAACAATGCGCCTATTTAAACAAGATGGCGTTTGTTTAAACACAGGATTTACTTCGATTAATTGTGATAAGCTCCAAAAATTTCTTCTTTTTTCGCACAAATAATAAATAATTTAGTAAAACCCTCGCTTATGTTTTACTGATTGGAGGGTGTGATAGAGACCATCCACCCACGCACATAAATTTCAAACTCAAACACTGTTTTATGTTTTCAAAACACATCAATACTAACACAGCGATTAAAACCTTGGAAACAAAAACAGTAACAGTGATTGAAATTGCTATGTATATGTAGGGTGGGTGGCTGGCCACCATCCCACCCTCTAATCTACAAAACAGTCGAGGGTTGTACTGAATTAATTACATCAAAAATTAAACTCTTGGTGTTGTTTCACAATTTAATCAAAAAGTAATTGATGGCAAAAATGAATCTAAAAATTGTATCTCTTTTGATAATCATAGAAAATCACTGTATTCTTTCATAAATAAATTATTTTGAAGATTCTGAGAAAAAATATTTATTATCTTCACCACAAATTAAGATGGCGTTGATTAAAAACAAAATTTACTTCGAGTAAGTGTAATAGGTGACAATAACACTTCTAAAAATTGTATTTATTGATAGATTGAGCTAAAAATCACTGTGTTATTTAATAAATATATATATTTGAAGAGTTTCAAAGAAAATCTTCGTTATCTTTCCTACAAACAAGATGGCGTTTGTTTATAAACATAATTTGCGTAGAGTAAATGCGATAAGTTCCAAAAATCTCTTCTTCTTTCGCACAAATAAGAAATAATTCAGTAAAACCCTTGCTAATTGGAGGGTGTGATAGAGGCCACCCACCCACCCTACATACGCACATAAATTTCAAACTCAAACAATGTTTAATGTTTTCAAAATACATCAACACTAACACAGCAATTAAAATTTTGAAAACAAAAACAGTAAAAATTGTATCTGTTTTGATAATCATTGAAAATCACTGTATTCTTTCATAAATAAATTATTTTGAATATTCTGGTAGAAAATCTTTATTATTGTCACCACAAATCAAGATAGCGTTGATTAAAAACAAAATTTACTTTGAGTAAGTGTAATAGGTGACAAAAACTCTTCTAAAAATTGTATTTATTGAGAGATTGAGCTAAAAATCACTGTGTTATTTAATAAATATATATATTTTAAGAATCTCAAAACAATATTCGTTTTCTTCCCTACAAACAAGATGGCGTTTGTTTAAACATACGATTTGCTTCGAGTAAATGCGATAAACTCCAAAAAGTTCTTCTTTCGCACAAATAAGAAATCATTTAGTAAAACCCTCGCTTATGTTTTACTGATTGGAGGGTGTGATAGAGGCCACCCACCCACCTTACATACGCAAGTAAATTTCAAACTCAAACACTGTTTTATGTTTTCAAAACACATCAACACTAACACTGCGAATAAAATCTTGGAAACAAAAACAGTAACAGTGATTGAAGTAGCTATGTATATGTAGGGTGGGTGGGTGGCCACTATCACACCCTCCAATATATAAAACACACGCGAGGGTTTACTGTATTAATTATTATTTACATCAAAAAATGTAATTCATAGTAGGTGAACGTCAAATAGAACATCAACCTAAAAATCTCCTCCACAAAATTATCCTCACTAATATGTTTCTCTCTTGCATTACAGAGGGCCGTGTTGAGGTGTCCAGGGAGAAAAAGACGTTGAGCACCCTAGCACCGGGCAAGGTTTTGGGTGAATTGGCCATACTTTACAACTGCAAGAGGACTGCCACCATAAAGGCGGCCACCGACTGAAACTTGCAGAAAAACAACTGATGATGAGCTGCTGGAAAGCACTGAAAACGAGCTTGTCGGGGCCCTTAAGATCTAGATACCGAAGACCACAAGATTAGAATGAGTGGTTCTGATGGTAAGAGGATGATGTTCCTCATCAAAAGCGGTATGAAGCCAGGAGAAGTTCGGGTAAAGGAATTAGTGTCTCTCGAGAGAATACCCGGAGAAGTTACTTAGGGAAGGGAAACTATAAAAAAAACTTTAGGATCCAGTGGGATATAGACCACACCAATGGCGGGTGTAAGCTGTATCCAATTGAATCTCTATCACTCTAACGCGGCATTTAGTAGCATTATTGGAGATTAAATTTAACATGGGATTCCTGCAGGAGCATTGTATCAATAAGGAACAGGCAAGGGAATTAACCTAATACAATTGTAGTCTGGTGTATAAAATAGATTGCATTATTCCAAGTGTAGTTCTAATGTTTAAAAAGACACTAATTATGCATTAATTCTAAAATTCACAACAGGGAACCTAGAAAGGTAAGTTGTTGTCATGGATTCTGTCTACTTTCCAGAAGACCAAAGAAAAACACTACCAGAGGAGGTAAATAGATTCGTGAAGTGGTACAAAAGAGGCAATAAACAGCTCCTCCTGGTTGGCTTAAATCGATGGGAGGGCAGAGAGTAGACCCTAGTGCGCCCTTTGTGCGTCCTCCCATCCGAGTCCTCATTCCTTGCCAACTTTAGACATCTCTTTCCCATTGTGGATTTACGTAGGTTGGATAATACGGGTCAGTCTAGAAGTACATGCTCCGCGGTTTCCTCTTCTGCTTCATACCCTCTGCAGATAGGACTAGGTTGTAGTCCTAGTTTATTCAGGTATGATCGTAAATTGCAGTGTCCTGTAAGAAGCTCTACGGCCTTTCCTTAGGTTTTCTCTGGACAGTTGCATACAGTTTTTTGGCCGTTTTGCTGCGATGAAGTTTTTTGAGACTCTACAGACAGGTGTGTTGTCCCATCGCTTCTTGTGGTATCTGACTGATGCAGTTTTCAGTAGGATACTCAGATCTAGCAGGGAGGGTAGCAGTGGTTTGAAATCTTTAATCTTCCTTCTCCTTGTGAACAGTACCAGTTCAGTTTTTGTTGGATTTACGGATAAACCCTGGTATGTGCACCATTTATTTACTGTGTCAAAAGCATCTGACATACGTTTCGCTAGCATACTTTCCGAGTTGCCCGAAAGTAGGATCGTGATATCGTTGGCGTATCTGTTTATTCAGTGCCTCCAGTAGCTAGTCTACGACTAGGTTCCATAGTAGGGGAGACAGCACTCCTCCCTGTGGGCAACCCTTTGCGAGGTAATAAGAAAGTAAATTCATTATCTCTAATAAAGTACATATTAATAGAGGTAGCGAACTTACCTTGGTAAATGCAATCAGGCAGGAGGTGTACGATATCTTTCTAGCTGACGCCATCAAGGAGAATTCAAAATTGGAATGTTGTTGAAGGACCCTCTTTGTAGTGAGTGCAACTTAGAGGCCAAAAAGCGTAAGAATTGGTATATATTATATGCAACTATATAGACGTACTATGTATATGTGTGTCATATGATATGGAGTGTAGAAATCTCTAGAAAACAGACTCTATAGAGAGTGCATAAGTAGAAAGTGGGAATCGACGATCTCTACCTCGATATCCAGACTACAGAAGAGCTTAAAAACAGCAGCTGATCTGCTTAGAAATAGCACCCTAAAGGCGTATGATTTTGGTTGTCCGCTAAAGAGGAGATCTCCATTCAGAGTCGTGCCCTGATGCAACAAGAATTTAGGACGCGTCAACATACAAGCCAGTAAAACTCTTTAAAATTTAAAAATAGTACAAAAAAAACCAACTGTCAAATATAAAAAGGAGTTGAGGAAAACCAAAAGGGAAACATGGAGAACGTTCTATAAGGGAGTTACTGATTTTACCCCAAAAGCCAGGCTCCACAAAGTCCTGAACACAGCATCAGGCTAATAAAACAAATCTGATGAGAGTTCAAAAAAGTCTCAGTGTTCTGCTAAAGACGCACTTTTCAAACATCACTGGACTCTCAAGAAAACACTGCTCAATCTATCGAAGGAAGCATATCTACTCCATAGACAGCAGTTTGCTTAGCAACCTTGCAAATCCACTGAGGATACACTTCATAGCTTCACAATAGGTTTAGAAACTTCACTACAGCACCAGGAGATTTTATTGGGTATTTTCGTGGTGCGTTTCATAACACAACCTTCAAAAACGAGGAAAAGGCGACTATTAATACTGGTATAGAAATATTGACAATAAGATGGACTAACGCCATATTTAAAAACCTTAAGATCATCGCAGGTATATGGAGTGAATCAGAAAGAATAACCACAGCAAAAGGGTGCCCGCAAAAATGGGTTTTATCGCCTGTTCCATGATGTATGATGGTGATGACCTCCTGCCAACCTTGGTTGACAAACTTTGCAGGCAATAACCCAATAACCCTAAGGCTTCAATGTTAATACTAACAAAACTAATCTGTTACGTTACTATTGTAAGTAGCTGAAGATCAAATTCCGATCCGAATAGAAATATCTATGTTTAATATTGAATAGGAAACTTAATTGAAGCGTTCATCTAGAAAAAAAAAACAATCTGTAAAACTACACGGATATGCCGTAGGTTCTGAAAAGTTATACCATTTTCCTTTTCAGTTCCCATGCTCTGCCAAAGAACCTACGGTATATCCATGCAGTTTTTTTTTTCTACATACATGTTTCAATTAAGTTCCCTATCTAATATTAAACATAGATATTTCTATTCGGATCGCACTTTGATCTTGATTGTACATTATCGTAGTAGGATCCATTATTACATTACTGACTAGTATGATGGGTCTGGAATTAACAAGCAACGGCACAAAAGAAGCTTCAAACCCTTCAGAGAATGGCCTGTATTGGTATCAAGGGAGATATGCAAACTACCCCCTCTCTAGCAAGTAAAGCTTTACTTGATCCACTTCCCCTGCACGAACAAATCAGAAAAGACAAACAAATGAGTGCGATGAGTTTGGACTGGCATGGTACAGGACAAAACTACTTGAAACTATAAACAAGCTCTGCGCCAATTGGTCAAGGGAACAAGCTCACTCTAATGTTTGTAACGTACTACGCAAGTGTAATAATCAATAATCAACGAACATGTCCTATTAATGAAAGATTGAGTCTCCTATCTTAATGTCGATGTATTTGCCAAGGAAGGAGGTGCGACTGCCATTAATGGACCTATGTCTACATGTGAGTTATCAAAAGTACATAGGGAGGGCGTGGTGCACGAGTGGGAAAAAAGTGTAAAACAGGGTACTGGATATACACACCAGGCCAAAGGCAATCCAAAATGTTTATTGACCTCTCGCCAAGCAGAGCTAAACAACTTTTGCGCCTCAATAAAAGCGAGATGAGACCAGTCAAGGAATGTTGCTTAATAAAGTACCATCTTCACAAGGCAGGTAAGGATTTTTTCAACGCAAGACATGTGCAACCTTCATTTTCAATTGAAGGAGAAAATTTAAAAACTTTATTTTGCCACTATACCTTTATTACAAGAATCTGTTAGAAAATGGAGTCAAAAGCAGCCTAAAATGTTAAATATAAAATTATTATTTGATTTTGAAATGAGACACTTGTTTGGTTTCATATTGGTATACTCAGTTTCCTGACACGTGTTTCGGTCAATGTTGAAGATGAAAGACCTGCCTCACATATTGGCGAAGAAATAGAAGTTCAAGTTCTGATGAAGAGTTCGCTACTCAAATTAGTCCGTTCATTTCTATGTCAGATGTTGTATTATGGCCTAACAAGATTGACGACAATACAAGAGTAATCCTGGTACGTCAATGTCCGTTTTTAATTCAAAATTTAGACGCAGATTTCAGTGAAGGAGTAAAAAGAGTAATCCTGGTACGTCAATGTCCGTTTTTAATTCAAAATTTAGACGCAGATTTCAGTGAAGGAGTAAAACATCCTGGTAATACAATCAAAACCGAAGGTGAAACAAGAAAGCTTAATCGCGACTGTTTTTTTCAAATTTTTCCTAATGGTTAAAAGCTATTAAGATCATGGATGGTGT
This sequence comes from Ontholestes murinus, assembly GCA_963969525.1. Taxonomy (NCBI): domain Eukaryota; kingdom Metazoa; phylum Arthropoda; class Insecta; order Coleoptera; family Staphylinidae; genus Ontholestes; species Ontholestes murinus. The sequence goes on along the minus strand of OZ018389.1, from coordinate 6,960,446 downwards.
ATTCACCATCGAAGAAAAGTATATATTGTTTTTGATGCAAACTGTTTGATTTTCATTGTCATTCAAGTTTTAATACGGAAAATGGTTTTAATAAATGGTGGAAACTTAATACCAAAATAAGTCAACACGAGTTGAGCCTTCTGCACATTCGATCATTTTCCAAATTGAAGGAATTAGAAATTGGACATGGCGCAACTTTTGAAAAAACTACAACAACAGAATACTGATGGGGAAATCAAAAAATGGAAGGAAATTCTTAAAAGAATAGTTGATATAATTAGATTCTGAGCAAAACAAAATTCTTGTTTAACATAAACGTAAAAAAATATTAAACACTACCATTCTAAATCACTGTCATTGTTTTGTTGGTCGTTTTCTTCAATAGATGTAGATGGCAGGTTCACCTGTTCCTTGAACACATTTTTGTTATACCACTCTGACTCATCTAACTACAAAAATTTCATTAAATCTTTTAAGTTCTGCATTTTTTCAGATTTAATAAAAACTGGTGGAACCGACCCCAAATTTACTTCCAAGTTATCTTTTTTTTCTTGTAATCCAAAAATCAAATGAAGTATAAAAGCCGTTATATGACTCTGCTGCGCTCAGAATACCTGAAGCATTATATTTTATCTGACAATACTTTCTTAAAGTAAAACTTTGTTTTTTAGTATTTACAGATTTCTTGAAAAAATCTTTTAAGCCCTTGCCCCAGTCTTTAATTAGCGGCGCGCCTTCAATAACCTCAAAGTGCGTCGGGTTTTCTCTGCACTGTTGCATAATTTGCAAATAAACTTTTGGAGTTTTGACCGTTTCTAGTTGTTTCAGTAAACACCAAAATTTCTATCGCAAACGCAGTAAGAATGTCCACGAACTGGAAAAATGTGCCGAATGTTAATATTTTTTGTTTTTGCAAAACAAACCTAGCGTATTTCCGACCTATCTCAATACACTATGCATTAACATACATACAAATGTAATATAAAAAACCAATTCACGTTTTTTTTCTTAATCGTATAAACTAGCGTACTCATTTTCGGCTCAAGGCCATTATCAAGAATAATTCTTGAAACTAGTCGAATAAATTATTAATTTGTGAAACAATCCAAGTGAATTTAATTAAACCTAAAACCTAAATTAAAATTTGACACTCAATAAAGACATGAAAAATAATTTTAAAAATAGCTGATATTATCAAAACTGTAAAATAATAAAAAGATTTGATTTTTAATGTAAAAAACAATTGATAAGTAATAAGGCCAATATATTGGGGTAGGTTATGAGTACGATAGGCCTTTAAATTGTTTTTTTGCGATAGGTCAAAAGTACGCTAGGTGAAGCATATTTCATTTAAACAAATTGAATATATTTTTAGTAAAGAGTGAAAATTGTTAGAAATTAGTTGATAATTAAATGCTTTTATCGAGTAAATGCAAAAATCTTTCAAGCGTTAAAACAATTGAATGTCTCTACAGAAAATACAATTGTAATCGTTGCAATAAAAAAATGACAATTGATAAAAAGTTAAATTTTCAAAGGAGAAGCCAAAAAAGTCGAACGCCCGTACTCTAAAAAACAGTAGACTTTGTTAGAAATGTGTTTAAAATAATTGAGAATCGATAAATCCATTTGAATGTTTAAAAAACACGAAAATAATTTAAAATTATTAAGAAGAGTTCAAATTGTTAAGAGCATTAAAACAAAAACAATTAAAATTGTTATCAACTAACAATTAAGACTCATGTGAACATAATGAAATACATTTAAGAAATAGCTAATATTATCAAAACTGCTAAAACCATTAGAAGAGTTATTTTTCTTTTATAAAAAAATAAAAAAAGCAACATTAAGGGTTGTTTATAGAAAGGCACAACCCTTAATATTAAAAATGTTTCACCACGTGATAAACGAGAACCAAATTGAACAAAAAAAGCAACTGTCAATAATTAGGCCAATATATAATTCATTGAGGTAGGTTGTGAGTACGATAAGCTTTTAAAGAGTTTGTTGTAATAGGTCAAAAATACGATAGTGTAGGCTTTAACGGTTTATAATTATTAAAAACGTTTCAATAATTGAATATCACATAGAAATTTGTTGTTGAGTTACGTGAAGATATGAACTGTTTACTAAATTGATATTCAATTAAAACTTGATTAAACACTTTCTTCACAATAGCTAATAGCGAAATAAAAATTAATTGTGAAGAAAGTGTTAGTGTTTTAATCAAGTTTTAATTGAATATCAATTTATTAAACAGTTAAAGTTGTTTAAACTTAGTTGATAATTAAGTGTTTTAATCGTGCTAATACAAAATGTTTTAGGTGCTAAAACATTTTAACATCTCTAAAGCTGCTTTAAACTGTTTCAATTAAAAATCACAATATTGTTAAAAAAAGTGAAGTGAAATGAAATGTGAAGTGAAAAAATGTTGACAAACACGTTAAAAATGAAAATAAAAAGAGTTGAATTTGTTAAATATTTGTTTAAACAAATTATGAATTCACAAATCTAACTGAATATTAATAAGAAATTTTGACGAAAAAATAAGTTAAAATTTAATAATTAAAATTGCTAAAAGAGTTAAAACAACAATTGAATGTTATTTCAGAAAATTGTTATAAATTAACAAATTGCCAAAACTGCGAAAACAATTAAAATATTTGAAATGAGAAAATTCTTACGTCATAAATTTGTCTTACCAGATCTGCCCTAATTTTTTCTTCTTTTTCAAGTATTATATCTTGTATAGTAGCACCTAAATTAAAATCCATTTTCAAGAGCTTAAATAAGAAGGAAAAAAAGCTTAATTTTACAGTTTTATTTCAAATTTTTAGCGGTTCTTAAGTTGCAATGTTTACACACAAACAAATTTCAAAATAATTGATTTGGACTAAGAGGATCTCAAAGTATAGATTCTCGTTGCAATTGTAGATTCTAAAAAAAACTATTATAAAATTTGAATAACAGAAAAAGTTTAACTTTTTCATACTTTTTTATAAACGTTTTCCTCTTATTCTTAAAAAATGTACTACGAAGTGAACGCCTCCAAAATTCAAGATATTATAAAATTTATCTAAGAGTAGTTATATTGTAATGTATTATGTGTTCTTAGATAAATAAAGCTCTTTATTATTATTATTAAAATTAATTTACTTGAGAAAGTCATACAATAAATAATTCACTTGCTTTTATTTAATTATATTACAAGTTGATTAGATTAATGGCAATAGCAATTAATCGCTCGATAAGATTAGGACGTCCGAGGGAATGATTTGATAACTACTAGCCGCCTAAATGGTATTTGCAAAGGGATTTACTGCAATTGCCCGCCCCCGGTATATTGATTTACGAATTAACCCTAATTGGCAAAACCATTAGAATCGGAGTGTAGTAAACCCGTCGATAGATACTAACTCCTGTTAGTGACCTCGACCACGAAGTAAGTGATAATATATCTCCGATATATTTGATTACACGTTTGAATTATTACTTGTAATTACATAAATTATTACTTTAAGGGTAAAAAACCTAAGCAGATAAGAACGGAGGAGTTTTATAATTGTTATGTCATCAAAAATTGTATTAATGTAATACTATCTTTAATAAAGATGTTTATCTTATTATTATTTTGTCGTGTAGATAAATTCATCAATATTAACTGGTTGATATTGTTTTTTGAAAATAAAAAATGACAAAATAATATTATTTTAAATTTACACGACAAAATAATAGATAAACATCTTTATTGAAGAAACCCAACTAAGCAATCCAATCCAATCCAAGCTACTGATAAGACACTCGCATGCAGATATTGGATCACTGCGTCCATCAATCGATATGCCCTATAAAGTGCCAATTTTGACTGGCCCTCTTTATCGGAAAATTATTCATCGCATAAAAAATGAACGGTCCATATATCTGTAACAGGCGCTCACCTTTTTCTAAAGTAACAAGATGAACGTCGCCGCACCGAAGATAGATATTCGGAGTGTTGCGCCCCCTAAATAATATATAAATTACACCTAAGCCACGCATAATGAGGATATCTGTATTCCAAAAATCAGACTAGAGTGTGCCCCTTAATGTACTTCATGCGGCCCTAAAAGGAGCGTTAGGTGGAGCGGACCCATGAAATATAGATCTGGTGGTACGTCGATTCAAGATTTTACGGTGGGGTTGAAATATTTTCACATGGTTTTACAATCAAATTAAAATGATTATTGGGATTTTACTTATACAAATAATAAATGATTGTAACTATAAAATTAAAATATAATTCCATACCATTGTTATAAATATTATTAAGTATATTTCCAGAACATTATTACCGGTGATTATTGAAGAGTTACAACAATAAATAAAGTTGTGGTTGAACGTACCGACCGCATCTTATTACCCTCGACCGTTTCTTCTTCCCATGGCGATGTTCTCGTTCTAATCGACCGTTTATTCCCTCGGTTACTTGGAGGCTTTCGCGTTTACGCTCCACAGTAATTCAGTAATTTAATCCACCATCACGCACGATTTCGATATTCCAATCATCCGTGCAATATCCATAATGCGGCACATCCCCGACACAAATTATATACATTTCCGATGTTATTGGTTAAATTCTGGAGCGTACGCAATTTTCTATAATTCACTTAAAGTTACTCACAGGTACAGTTTCCGTACTGTCCACAGTTAATAGAAAATCATTACAAACTTTTGTTTTTTATTTGCTTGGGAGATTCAGAGTATCGATAGAAATCATTGAAGCTACAATTGTTAAAAATCCTCATACCTAAGCTATATCTTCATACAGTATTAATCATCTAAGCTTATATCATACAGGAGATGTCCTTATATATAGTGCTAAGGCTAAGAGACAACTGCCTGTCTAGGTATGGGACAATCCTTGGAAGAACGAATCAAAGGGACTCTTTTTTAGGGAAATGTCTCATCAAGACTGACAGATAAAAGTGTTATGTCATTAGAGACGTCATCTGTAGATAACAGAATTACCTTATCCTGGACCAATGCACACTCAAACATGATAGGGAACGATAGGGCAGATGCTCTAGCAAAAAAGGGAGCATCTTTGAAAACCGACAAGAGGCCTGTGCTTCTATACAAAAGTAATCTCTCAAACATACTGCAAATCATGACTTTAGCAGCACACAGAGCAAGGTGGAAGAACGTCTTCACTTTTGCTCATTCCAGAAATTCCAGAAACGCAATATGAATACCTAAAGTTGGCTAACATTGTATTAATAATAAATTTTAGAAACAATTATTCAAACTCACATAGCACAAGGCTATTTTATGATAATACATTGTTATAACTAGTTGTAGGTGCTAGCTTTTAAGAACCTATGAATAATTTTAACATTTCCAAAAACTACTGTTACATCATAAACACTTCCTCTGATTGTTTCCAAAACGTTTTATTGTTTCCATTTCTGTGTTAGGAGTGCATTATTAAAGTAATTAGAAAAGTCCTTTGATTAAAATAATCTCTTATTTTATAGGAACAATTTTGTAAAGAAGTTAGTCTCAGAAGAATGAACTAACAAATTTTTTAAAAGAAAATAGACTCAAAAGAATAAGCTTGCAATTATACAAAGAAACACAATTGTAAGAGCAAATAGACTCTAAAGAAAAAGCTAATACATACCTAAAGAAATAAAATGCAGAAAAAAAGACTTAGAAGAAATAAGTCTCAAATCAATAAGCTAACAAATGTGCAAAGAAATAAATTATAAAAAACGGAGTCTCAGAAGAATAAGCAAACAAATTTTTGCAAAGAGAGCAAATGAATAAAAATGGTAGACTGGAGAAATAAGTAAACAAAAAGATGGTAAGCCAGTAAACAAAATTGTATACGAAAATAGACTTTAAAGAATAGGCTAATAAATATCAATCATTTAATCAATGAAATCATTTATGTCATGATGAAGATATACATTCATGTAAAACTTATCAATACAATCTAAATATACAAACTCAAATTTTAGATATATTACAATAACATCAATTACAAACTATAATAGTTTAACACTCAAAATTTAAAATTCATGATAATAAAACACTTTTAAGTTTCATTTTATAACTACAGAAAATATGCAAAAGTCTTAGACTCAGAAGAATTAATTAAGAAATATTGAGAGAAAGAAATAAGACTTAATAAGCTAATAAATGTGTAACTTAAAAAAAAAGAGACTCGGAAGAATAAGCAAAAAATTTTGCGTAAAGATAACAAATGTAAAAGCATAGACTCCAAAAATAAGTTAACCAAAGAAAGGAGACTCAAAAGAATATACAAAGAAGCTAATAAATATCTAAAGAAAAATATTTAAAAAAAAATTATTTATTTATCTTTAGGTATTTATTAGCTTATTTTTGTATATTGTCTGGCATATTCTTTGGAAAATGCTCAAAACAATATGCCAAAAACTGTGTGAAGAAAAAATTTATAAAAAATGGAGTCTCTGAAGAATAAGTAAACAAATTGTTACAAAGAAAACAAATGTAAAATTGTAGACTCAAAAAAATATAACAAAAGAAAGAATAAGCCATTAAATATGCAGAGAAACAAAATTGTAAAAGAAAATAGATTCAAAATAATAGGCAAATAAATATCTAATAAATAGAAAAAACACGAAAATATTTTCGTAAAATCTACAACAAATGATTCTTATTAAGACTCATTTGTTGTAGATATTTTCGTGTTTTTTCTATTTATTAGTGAATTTTCTACAACGTAAAGGACTTATATATTTTATTAAATAAATATCTATAGAAAAAATGGGAAACTCTGAAGAATAAGCTAAGAAATATTGTAAAATAAAGAAGATTTAAATCAATAAGTTAACAAACGTGTAAAGAGAAATATTATAAAAAAGGGAGACTCAGAAAAATAAGTTAACCAAGTTTTGCAAAAAAACCCAAAGTAAAAATGTAGACTCCAAAAATTTAACAAAAGGAAGTATAAGCCAAATAAAATTTGTAAAAGAAAATAGACTCAAAGAGGTAGGCTAATAAATCTCCAAAGAAAAAAAAAACAAAAACGGAATACTTAGAAAAATATGCTAATAAAGAAAGAAGACTCAAATCAATAAGATTATAAATTTGTAAAGAAGAAAAGCTATAAAAGAGAGACGCGGAATAATAAGCTATTAAATTTGCAACAAAAAAATTTATAAAAAATAAGCTACCAGAACCAAAAAAATAATTGTCGAAGAAAATAAACTTAAAAGAATAAGAACAAAAATGCTATGAAGAGGGGAAACTCAATCGAATTACCTAAAAAATATTGTAAAATTCAAATCAATAAGCTGGCAAAGAAGAAAAAAGTTTTAAAAAGGATGACTCGGAGGAATTTTATAACAAAAATGCAAAAATGAAGCTAATAAATATGCAAAAAATAAAAATATACTGAGACGATTAAACTAACAAATATTGTAAATTCAAGAATTCCCAAAATAAAAGCTAAGAAATGAGCAAAAAACTTAAATAAAAACAGAAAAAAATGAGATTTTAAAAACTATTTTTATTCTTTACATATATATTTGTTGGAGTCTAAAATAACTGTTTAAGTCTTAAAGAAAAATTGAAAAAAATTCTAAAAACCCCGAAGACAATTCTCGCAATCTTGAATTATCCAAATTTAAAGAATATTCCAGAAGTTTTTCTTCCAAAGTTTTAGAATTTTTCAGATTATTTTCGTTAAAAAGATGTTTTTCCTTACATGTTTGTTGGCCTTTTTCTTCGGAAATTCTAAAAACCAGAAGAAAATTCTCAAATTTGAAGAATTTTAAAACAGTTTTTCTTCTAAAATTCTAGAATTTTTCAGATTCTTTTCTCAAAAAGATTTACTTAGTATTCCTGAATATGATTTATAAGAATTTTCCTAGAAAATTTATTCCCATGGCGACAATTTTCTCGGAAATGCTTGGTCAATTTTCCCAGTTTCAAGAATTTACATTAAAACATTTAAAATTTGTTTAATTATAATAATCAAGAGCTCAATAATATCATAGATAGTTTTTTAAATCTCTTATATTTTACTATATTTCAATTTCACTCTTTTTTGCTTTACATTATAGGAATATAATCAAAATTACTTCTCCAAATTTTATGAATTTTTTCAACCGTTTTTAAATTTTCCAATATTATTTCCTTTTTAATTTCAAAAACATTGTGGAGGGTCAAAAAATATTTTAGCAATTGGTAGAAAATTTTATAATATAATAATAATATAATGTTTCTAATTATCCAATTGTTAAGAATTTTCCCATGCATAAAAGTTACTTCTTGTACTCAATAAAGTTCATAAAAATATTGCAAATTTACAATTATATAGCGACATACACTATTATTAAACAGCACCTACAATTAACAAATTATCTTGTTTTATTCTGACTGATTTTTATAATTTTTGATTCCTTTTATCAATTTTTTCAGCATTTTTAACAATTTCGATTTTTTTAAGAAATATTCCTTCCATTTTTACAATTTTCTAGAAGGGTTTAAAAATTTTTAGTCAATTTTCTTTAAAAATATTTTCAAATTTTATTGTTTTATTTTAGAATTTCTTTAAAATATTACTTCAAAATTTTCGGTAATTGTCTTAATTTTCTTTCAAAATATCTTATATTTTCTAACTACCATCCTTTTAGAATCCTTCACCATTTCCATCTTTACCTTATCGGAATCAAAATTACTCCTCCAAATTTATCTAAGTTTTTTTATTCCTTCAGGGAGATACACAAAATTTATTAAAAAAAAAATTAATTTCAATACATCAAGTTAAGAAATTATGAAAATATTTAGAAATTGAACATTCCGATAAAATTTTTGTAATTCGTAGAAAACATTGTTAAAAGTATTGAGATAAGTAAAGGTGAAATTTTCGAAACATGAGAAAAGGTGCTGGAAAAAATATATAGAAATCTGTAACAGAAAATGCTCAAAATGTTTTGAATTTGGAAAGTAATGATGAAAATAGTTTGGAATTGAAAATTCCAAGATTATTTGTAATTTGGTGAAAACATTGTTATAAAAAATTCAGATTTGGTATGTAAAGATGAGAAATGGCTGAAAATTTTCGAAAATATTTTTGAATGCTTAAATTTAATTAACAAGAATTTAATTAATAATTGCAAATATAACAATCTTTGTAGCTAAAAAATATAAGATATTTTGAAAGATAATTAAGAAAATTATGGAAAATTTTGAGGTAAGATTTTAAGGAAATTCTTATAAAATCTTATCTAGAGAATAGGAATTGTTGAACAGTTCTATCAAACTCAGAAAAAAAGTCAACAAATATTTAAGGAAAAAAATCTTTTTAAAGAAAAGAATATGAAAATTTCTAAAACAAATTTTTAATGTTGGTAAATTTTCGAAATTAAGAATTATTTTCCCGAAAAATTGATTAAACATTTCCGAGAAAATTGTCGCATTTAAAATAAATTTTCTGGGAAAAGAAAAAAAATCTAAAACTTTGGAACAAAAACTGATTTCTTTAAATTTGAGAATTTTCTTCGGGGGTTTATAGAATTTTTTTTTTCTAATTTTTCTTCAAGAGTTGAACTCAGAAGAAAAAAGCCAACAAACATGTAAGGTAAAAATTCTTTTTATAGAAAAGAATCTGAAACATTCTAAAACTTCTAAAACAAATTTTAAATGTTGGTAAATTCTCGAAATTAAGAATTATTTTCCCGAAAAATTAATTAATCATTTCCGAGAAAATTGTCGCATTTGAAGTAAATTTTCTGGGAAAAGAAAACAAATCTAAAACTGTTGGAAAATTCTTTAATTTTGAGAGTATTCTTCGGGGTTTATAGAATTATTTTCCAATTTTTCTTCAAGTGTTGAACAGTTCTTTCAATCTCCGAAGAAAGAAGCCAACAAACTTGTAAGGAAAAAACTCTTTTTAAAGAATCTTTTCTTTTTAAAAATTCTAAAACTTAAATTATATTCTCGAAATTATGAAAAATTTTCCCGAAAAATTGATTGAACATTTCCAAGAATATTGTCGCATTTGTAGTCAATTTTCTGGGAAAAGAAAAAAATATAAACCTTGGTAAAAAAACTGTTGGAAAATTCATTAAATTTGAGAATTTTCTTCGTGGTTTATAGAATTTTTTTTTAAATTTTTCTTCAAGAGTTGAACAGTTCTTTCAAACTCAGTAGAAAAAAGCCAACAAAAATGTAAGGTAATAAATCTTTAAAAAAAATCTAAAACTTCTAAAATAAATTTTAAATGTTGGTAAATTCTCGAAATTAAGAAAAGTTTTCCCGAAAAAATGATTAAATATTTCCGAGAAAATTGTCGAATTTGGAGTAAATTTTCTGTCAGAAGTAAAAAATCTAAATCTAAACATGCAAGGAAAAAAATTTTTTTAAAGAAAAAAATCTGAAAAATTCTAAAACTTCTAAAAGAAATTTTAAATGTTGGTAAATTCTTGAAATTAAGAAAAGTTTTACCGCAAAATTGATTAAACATTTCCAAGAAAATTGTCGCATTTGGTGTAAATTATCTGGGAAAAGAAAAAAAATATCTAAAACTTTGGAAGAAAAACTGTTGGAATTTTTTTTTAATTTGAGAATTTTTTTCGGGGTTTATAGAATTTTTTTCTAATTTTTCTTCAAGAGTTGAACAGTTCTTTCAAACGTAGAAGAAAAAAGCCAACAAATATGTAAGGAAAAAAGTCGTTTTAAAGAAAAAAATCTGAAAAAATCTAAAACTTCTAAAACAAATTTTAAATGTTGGTAAATTCTCGAAATTAAGAATTATTTTCCCGAAAAATTAATTAATCATTTCCGAGAAAATTGTCGCATTTGACGTAAATTTTCTGGGAAAAGAATACAAATCTAAAACTGTTGGAAAATTCTTTAATTTTGAGAATATTCTTCGGGGTTTATAAAATTAGTTTCCAATTTTTCTTCAAGTGTTGAACAGTTCTTTCAATCTCCGAAAAAAAAGCCAACAAACATGTAAGGAAAAAACACATCTTAAACAAAAGAATCTGAAAAATTCTAAATCTTATAAAACTAATTTTAAATGTTGGTAAATTCTCGAAATTAAGAAATGTTTTCTCGAAAATGTGATTAAACATTTCCGAGAAAATTGTCGCATTTAGAGAAAACTTTCTGGGAAAAAAAAATCAAAAACTTTAGAAGAAAAACTGTTGGAATATTCTTTAAATTTGAGAATTTCCTTCGGAGTTTATAGAATTTTTTTCTAATGTTTCTTCAAGAGTTGAACAGTTCTTTCAAACCTATAAGAAAAAAGCCAACAACCATGTAAGAAAAAAAATCTTTTTAAAGAAAACAATCTGAAAAATTCTAAAACTTCTAAAAGAAATTTTAAATGTTGGTAAATTCTTGAAATTAAGAATTATTTTACCAAAAAATTGATTAAACATTTTCGAGAAAATTGTCGCATTTGGAGTAAATTTTCTGGGAAAAGAAAAAAAATATCTAAAACTTTGGAAGAAAAACTGTTGGATTTTTTTTTAATTTGAGAATTTTTTTCGGGGTTTATAGAATTTTTTTCTAATTTTTCTTCAAGAGTTGAATAGTTCTTTCAAACTCAGTAAAAAAAAGCCAACAAACATGTGAGGAAAAAAGCCGTTTTAAAGAAAAAAATCTGAAAAATTCTAAAACTTCTAAAAGAAGTTTTAAATGTTGGTAAATTCTTGAAATTAAGAAAAGTTTTATCGCAAAATTGATTAAACATTTCCAAGAAAATTGTCGCATTTGGTGTAAATTATCTGGGAAAAGAAACAAATATATCTAAAACTTTGGAAGAAAAACTGTTGGATTTTTTTTTTAATTTGAGAATTTTCTTCGGGGTTTATAGGATTGTTTTCTAATTTTTCTTCAAGAGTTGAACAGTTCTTTCAAACGTAGAAGAAAAAAGCCAACAAACATGTAAGGAAAAAAGTCGTTTTAAAGAAAAAAGTCTGAAAAATCTAAAACTTCTAAAACAAATTTTAAATGTTGGTAAATTCTCGATATTAAGAATTATTTTCCCAAAAAAATTGATTAAATATTCCCAAAAAAATTCTCGCATTTCGAGTAAATTTTCTGGCAAAAGAAAAAAATCTAAAACTTTGAAAGAAAAACTGTTGGAAAAATCTTTAAATTTGAGAATTTTCTTCGAGGTTTATAGAATGTTTTTATAATTTTTCTTCAAGAGTTGAACAGTTCTTTCAAACGTAGAAGAAAAAAACCAACAAACATGTAAGGAAAAAATATTTTTAAAGAAAAAAATCTGAAAAAATCTAAAACTTCTAAAACAAATTTTAAATGTTGGTAAATTCTCGATATTAAGAATTATTTTCCCAAAAAATTGATTAAACATATCCGAGAAAATTGTCGCATTTGGAGTAAATTTTCTGGGGAAAAAAATATCTAAAACTTTGGAAGAAAAACTGTTGGAATTTTTTTTTTAATTTGAGAATTTTCTTCTGTGTTTATAGGATTGTTTTCTAATTTTTCTTGAAGAGTTAAACATTTCTTTCAAACCTAGAAGAAAAAAGCCAACAAACATGTAAGGAAAAAAATCTTTTTAAAGAAAATAATCTGAAACTTCTAAAACAAATTTTAAATGTTGGTAAATTCTCGATATTAAGAATTATTTTCCCAAAAAAATTGATTAAATATTCCCGAAAAAAATCTCGCATTTCTAGAAAATTTTCTGGCAAAAGAAAAAAATCTAAAACTTTGAAAGAAAAACTGTTGGAAAAATCTTTAAATTTGAGAATTTTCTTCGATGTTTATAGAATTTTTTTCTAATTTTTCTTCAAGAGTTGAATAGCCAACAAACATGTAAGGAAAAAAAAAATTTTAAGAAAAAAATCTGATAAATTCTAAAACTTCTAAAACAAATTTTAAATGTTGGTAAATTCTTGAAATTAAGAAAAGTTTTACCAAAAAATTAATTAAACATTTCCGAGAAAATTGTCGAATTTGGAGTAAATTTTCTGGGAAAAGAAAAAAAATATCTAAAACTTTTGAAGAAAAACTGTTGAATTTTTTTTTTAATTTGAGAATTTTCTTCGGGGTTTATAGGATTGTTTTCTAATTTTTCTTGAAGAGTTGAACAGTTCTTTCAAACTTATAAGAAAAAAGCCAACAGCCATGTAAGGAAAAAAATCTTTTTAAAGAAAACGATCTGAAAAATTCTAAAACTTCTAAAAGGAATTTTAAATGTTGGTAAATTGTCGAAATTAAGAAATATTTTCCTGAAATATTTTCTGAGAAAAAAAAATCTAAAACTGTTAGAAAATTCTTTCAATTTGAGAACTTTTTTTCGGAGTTTATAGAATGTTTTTCTTTTCAAGAGTTGAGCAGTTCTTTCAAACTCAGTAGGAAAAAAGCCAACAAACATGTAAGAAAAGAAATCTTTTTAAAGAAAAGGATCTGAAAAATTCTAAAACTGTTGGAAAATTCTTAAAATTTGGATAAGTCAAGATTGCAAGAATTTTCTTCGCGGTGGTTAGAATTTTTTCCAATATTTCTTCAAGAGTTGAACAGTTTTTTCAGACTCTGAAGGAAAAGCCAACAAATATATATGTAACGAATGAAAATTCTTAAAAAATCGAATAGGAAATTTAATTTTAAACTAAAAACACTTTCCCCACAGCATCTAAAATGTAACAGGTTAAATAATGAAAAGAAGAACATTTCTTATATTTTATCCTTTTTTATGCCAGGCAATAAATTTATCATCAATAAAAAATAATACGAATTAGAAACTGGAGGGCGAAAATGAGTTCGAACTCTTTCGATTCCTCTTTGAAACTAACAAACCTTGAGTATTTTTGAATTATAAAACACTTAACTTTTTTATACCACAAATAAGTGATTATAAAAAGTTAAGTGATTTCTTTATTTAAAAATCGAAAATGTACCATGAACTAAACGCCTCCAAAATTCAAGAAACCTTGAGTATTCTTTCAATCAGTCGAAATTTTTAAATAGATATTAAAAATCTATGATTTCAGCGAAACGATTTTAATGAAAACAGTTGAATTAATGTATGAAAAGGAAAAATCAACTGTATTAATTATTTTTGTGATTGCTTTCAGGATTTTGAGAAAAATCAGATATAATTTTTGGTACAATCTATTATTTGAAATGAAACTATTACCAAAATAATTAATTTAATCGAGTTTTTCCTTTCATACAATGACTCAATCTGACCTATCCTAAATATTTCAATTGTTTTATTTAAAATACTGGAGGCTGTTACATGTTGAAACTTCATTTCAAAAAACTGTTGGAAACGAAGCCACGGTATGATGAAACATTGTCGTAGAAATGAAAACATTTTTGTGTTCGTATTTTATTTAATCTTTAATCAATTGGTACAATTGTGTGAAACACATTATGGCTGATTTTTTATAAGAAGTTATTTAGAGGGTAAGTTTTAACATAATTTTAAAATCATTAGAAGAGCTCTTATTTTTTATTTTCTTGTATATTAGAGTAACCAGTTTTCGTACAAGAAAATAGAAGTTTTGTAATGCTATTATCACCTAATCCAATTTTAAAGTAACTATTCCAGTAGTGCACTAGCACATAATTATTTTACACTTGGCCACAAATACGAGGTTAAGCGGGACCTGTACTATGTTGATTTAATTAAAGCCAGATTAATTAGAGCGCGGATATATTTTAGGTTCCATTAACTTAATGACTGCGCGGCATTTGTTTCAGGACGTAGTCGGGTTTTCTGCAAATCTCCAATGGATGAAGGTGATTTCGCGCGATTGTTTTATATGTTGCTTTCAGCTTAAATGATATAAAATGAATACAAAAAAGAAACCGTATGAAATTAACCCTTTTATGATCAAGAGTTATAATATTGTTATTAAGGTACACGTTAGCTGAGCTCATTAAAATAATGCTGTGCCTCGTTACGAAAGCCAGATATATCATTTCAGTGTTAACGACAATGGTAAAATTAAGTGCCCCATCTCGTAAAAACTAACGATTGTCCATCCAGCAATTAATTAACATTGTGCTTTCAAATCTGCGAATTTACGACCGTCGCCATAAGAGGCGGAAAGATTCATATGCTGGGTAATCGGCGTGAAGTTGTCAAAGCACGTCAACACCATTAAATAAATCCTTAGAGGACCAAGGAATAGTCATAACATCCCGCTAGCGCGGAAAGTTATAAAACACGTTACCTGCTTTATTTGCTTTCCTGCCAATGTGGTGATAAGTTACTAATTACACACATTTTTCAGTTGTGCTGTGCTGAAAATATCTTTCATACCTGTTTTCCATTCCATCTCGTAAAGTACGAGCTCAAATCCGCAGACAAAAAAGAGGAGCGCAAAAATGCATTACCCAAATCTAGACCACATTGTAAATTGCAGCTAATGCTATTCACTTACGTTAAAGCCACCCCCACCCCCCTCGCTGTGGCCGCAACTTGTGCGAAAGCTCACAACGAACAGACCGCAATGGCCAAGACTAACAAAATGGGAAGTTTCCATTCTAAACTGAAAATCCCGGTGTTCCTCTCTCATTTCAATAAACCGACGAGCACGTCGCCCGTAAAGTAATGTGATTATGATGAATGGGTTTTGAATTTTTTTCAAGAGACACTCCGTTTAAGTACGGTTCCATTATGAGGTTGCGATTTGCGTCAGTTCTCCGCTTGAGGACCTCTCGTCTCTATTCTTCGATTACTTGTGGATACCCGCTAATGGGATTATGGGCAGATGGAGGGTTGACTGTTGAAAGGGAGTGAAGTAGTTTTGATAGAATGACGTACGTAATTAGGTTGAATGGCGGAATTAGTTTAGAAAGCGGATTATTATTTGGATGGATTTTTTTCTCGGCGTGTTTGGAACATTAAGGGAAATCCCCGTGATCCGCTTCCGCTCTCGTATTTACATTTTTTTGCCTGCATGAAATGCTACATCTCGTGCAAACTTTTTAGTTAAATTGTTTTTTTTAATGGTTTTATTTAGTAAATATTCACTGGATGAAAATATATATTTACAGTACAAATATATCATAATTACTAATTATTTACAAACGTGTATTTATCAATACTTTTAATTATATTGCAATTATAAAACTCATTTATTTATTTAGTTAACGTATAAATTATTCCAATTTTACCATTAATAATACTAGTAAGTAAAGAAATGTTTAAATAATACATTGCTCTCAAATAATATTCTTAAATCATTTATAAACACTAATAATAATAGAATAATACTAAAAGGCAATTCTAAAATTATTTTGTGTGAAATTCAATTATTACAAATTATATAAATTCTGAAAATTAATCCTATATACATTTATTTATACAAGTATTTAGAAAATTATATTTAAAACAAAATACAATAGAGTTTTTTTTAAATTTTATATTAAGGAAACTATTAAAAAAATGTATTTAAACTCAATTCAAAGAAGTTTCTAAAAAAAATGGTGATGTGGCCATCATAATACCGTTGACTAAAATATTGTACAATATTTCAATCAACGATAATACTTTCCCTGTTATTTTTGATGATGTTTTACTGGTTGTAGGGTGGGATAGAGGCCACCCACCCACCCTACATATTCATATAAACTTTAATTACTTATCGACTCGCGGTTTCCAATAAAATTAATTACAAAACTTTTTGAATAAAAAAATTTGAGTAAGTAAATTAGTAAAAATTTGATGCATGATGGCTGAGTAAACTTTAAACTTCTCTATCCCCTCTCTAATCAGTAAAACATAATAATTTAGTTAGAAATGGAAATTTTTTTGAAAATTTATAAATATATTAAAGGAAATTTTAATAATTTGAAAAAGAACACAAAAAATGGTGATGTGTCAATCATAGTACTTTCCCTATATTTTACAATTACTTGTTTTAATGAATTTCATTTAACTCATATAGTTTATTAGCCATAGGAAAAATGTTAATTTTTTTTATGAACTTTATGAAAAACATGCTTAAATAAAATTTGTTCAGTTTTTCATTCTCTTCAACTTTTTTTTAATTTCTAGTATTAAAGTATTACAAATAAAAATGTTTAATTTTTATTGTAATTTAGGAGTAAAATTCTGAAGAAAAAATTGCTAGATATACTAGAATTATTATTTTTTTAAATAAATCGAAAAAGATAATTGATGAAATATTAATAAATTCTTGGAAACAAAACGTACAAAAATTCTCATGAACAATTATTAGAAGAAATCTGGAAAGAAAGGGCTATAATATTCTAATAATCTGGAAAGGAAATGGTTGAAGAAAAACATTACAAATGAGAAAATAAATTACAAAAAAAAAAAACTGATAAAACAAAGTTACAATTTCTTAGAAAAGTATGTGGAAAATTCTAAAAATTTCGAAAAAACTGACACATTTTACAAACTAGAAAGAGAAACCCTAAGAAAACTCTGAGAATTTAGAATTAAAAATTCTAAATCTAAAGCGTTAGAATTGTATGGAAGAAAAATATCAACAAGTTATGGAAAAATGTACCAGAATCCTTAAAAATAAAATTTCCAAAATTGTTCATAAAAAATTTTCATAATAAAATTCGGAAATGGTTATAATTTTTCGTAAAATAGAAAAATAGTTGAAGTCCAGAAAAAAAAGTTGTTTGATGAGTATTACTGAAAAAAATATCTTACAGTTTAAAAGAGGTCTTTGGGAATATTCACAAAAATGAAAATTCACTCTATTACATACTAATAAACATTTTTAGAAATTGATTGTATGTTTGAAATTTTTACAAAATTCCCATAAGATAATTCAGAAAACAGTGATAATTTAACTAACAAGGAAAGAAAAATTGCTTAAAAATTCTAGAAATCCTCAAAACAATCATGGAAGATTTTTGAACCTCTAAAAATATTTCAAAGATAAAATCCACAATATTTTGTGTATTCAAAAGGAAAACGAAAAATCTCTTACAATTTAAAAGAGATATTCCTTAAAAATTATATAGAATTCAATAGAAAAATTAAATTGTTTTCAAAAAAGAAAATTGTACGAAATCTAGAAATTTGAAAGAAATACTCGTATTCTACAAATAAAAACAATCCACTGAAATCAAAACCATAAAAATATCTATACACGGGAAAAAAACGTGCCTTGGGCTTCAGAAATGAGGAGTAAAATGTAAAAATTGCAAATTGGAAGAGAATAAAAGGAACACTGACGAGAATGTTGTGTGAATTTTTTTGGAATTCTGGAATTATGAGAGAACAGTTCTACAAAAATTAGAGGAAAAAATTAAAAATCTCTGATAAAAAAGTATTAAATAAAAGATCCCCAAAAATTTTGATAAGATAATTTTAAAAATAGTGATAACTTCTGTTATAATTGAAAGAAAATTTTCTCGAAAATTCTAATAATCCCAAAAGAAAGTTAAGGGTATATTCTAGAAATTGGAAAGATTTAAAAAAGACATTCTGGAAAATTTAGAAAATTACACAAATGTAAAGCTAAAAAAGTATAAAACTATTAGGAAATTCTTTATTTCATAAGAATTACAGAAAAATTGATAAAACAATTTAGAACAATTTAACAAAATTCTTGCAATTTAAAAGATACATTCTTATAAGTTAATTAAAAAATAGTAAAAATTATTAAAAAATGATACGAAACTTGCTGAAATAAATTCTAAAAATAAAAGTAAATTTTAGAAAAGAAATATTTCAAAATTTCAAATAACATAAAATCAAAAAATCTCATCCTCATCCTTCTGTACTTAAAAATATCCAGGTATCGGAACGATCAGCCCTTCGTACACTAACAAAAATTAGACACCCACTCAATCCCATACACAATCCATCAAATACCCTCCTATACCATTTAACTAATCTAACTCCCATTGATGAACGCCTTTCATTCCTCGCCCAAAAATTTGCTACTAACCCACATAACCTAGAGATCCTTAATCTTATGTGTATCCCCCGCAATCCCCTAACAACACCTCGATATAAACACCCCGAAATCACCATCTTTCAATTCATCACCTCACTTCTCAATGACATTAGCGATCATGACGTTTGAAGAACAACAGACAGTTAACACAACAAGACATTAGCAATCATGACGTTTGTATGACAGATAATTACAGGCTGAAAGACTGCGGGTCGATAGCCGTTGGACAGAAAACTAGAAGCCAGTGTCTCACATTAGAATTTATTTAATTTAATTTATTACAAGTATTGTACTTTTTTTTTCTGTAAATAAAGATGTTTAGTAGTAGTAGTAGTCAAAAAATATTTAAAATATTAAAAACATAAAAAAATCTGAAAGTAGAGAATTCTTATAAAATTAAAGAAATATTAATATGCAAAATTCTAAAATTACCGAAAAAAATGCATTCTTGAAAAATCCAGATGGCATAAAGCAAGAAATATATAAAATTCTTGAGAAATTAAAGACAAATAACAGAAACATTTTAGAACACTTAAAAGCAGTTCTAGAAATCTAAAAAAAAGTGAAAAACTTGTGATGAATTCTCATGAAATTAAAGAAAAATTGTACATTGTTATAAAATTTAGATGATATATAGCAAAAATGTCTAAATTTCTTTACAAATTACTGAAAAAATCCTGAAACTAGAAAAATTGAAGAAATGGCGATAAATAAAAACTAGAAAAAAGTTCTAAAAATCAGAAAGATACTTTTCTGGAAAATTCTAGAAAACCTAACTAAATTTGGCGAAATATGTAAAGTATTTGAGAAACTCTGGAAAGAAAATCTTGCAATTTGAGAAATACGTTCTTAAAATTTGGATAATATAAAGCAAAATGTGTTAAAATACTTGAAATCTGACATAAAAATTGGTGCAAAATATATATTAAGAAATGGCAGAAATTTCTCGAAAAATTGAAGTATTTTTTTCTAAGAAAAGTATCACAATATATATAAAAGACATTGCTGAAAACTACATTCAAAGCAAGAATTGTTATTATTTTATTTGAAAAAGAAAATTGACAAAGTAAAATTTTTGAGTGTGTATCTTAATAAAAATTATATATATGATACGTGGAAATGATTTAAATCAAGCTTAAATGAGATTAGTCATTTATATTTAAACTTAAATTTGGATTTTGCTTTATTTTTTATTATATACAAGGTTTTATTGTTTTGTAAACAGCAAAATCATCAATAATTGTATTTAAGGTTATCATGTATATGTATGGTGGGTGGGTGGCCTATCTCACCCTTCAATGAGTAAAACATAAATGAGGGTTTTATTTAAAAGATGTAAAATATAAATAAATACAAAATAATTGCAATTTTTAGAGATTTATTCATACAAATTTTTCACTAATTTTTGATGATGTTTTACTGCTTGGAAGGTAGGATAGAGGCCCACCCTCCAATCAGTAAAACATAATTGAGGATTTTAGCTAGAAGTTGTAAAATGTAAAAAAAACATAAAAGAATGGTGATGTGGCCATCATAGTAATTTCCTTACATTTCTCTCGAAAACTATAAGTTTTGCGCAAAAAGGCTATTCTTAATAATTTGTTCATTTTTGAATTGTCTATTATTATTTATAATATAAATTTCATGTAACTCTAATAGTTTATTAATAATTGGCAAAATATATCAAAATTTTCAATTTAATTTTTATTTTCTCGAAAGTTAAGAATTTTATGAAAAACATGTTTCGATAAAACTTGTTCAGTTTCTCATTCCCTTTAACTTTTGTCTAAAAAATTTTGTAAAATTTTTCATATTAAAAAAAATAAATCGTAAAAACAAAAAACGGCTTCGAGTAAACATCCACTTCCGGTTTTTGAATGTTCACCAAAAGCTTTTCAGTTTTAGTTTCTAACAATTAAACCTTAAGTTTAAAGTTTCATCTCAATCGGATCACTCGTTTTTGAGATACAGCGCCCACAGACATTTTCATGCACGAAAACAATACTTCCCCTATATATTCTATATAGGGAAAGTGAAAATTAGTGAGAGTGGCAAAAAAATTCTTAGTAAATTGAAGAGAAATTGATTGAAATTTTTAAAAGGGAATTTACTGACAAAGTCTAATTATTCAAAAGGGAACAGAAATGTGTAAAAAAATTGCTGAAGAATAAAAAAAATGATGATTTGAAACAGAACAGAAATTCAGTAATAAAATTGCTTAAATAAGGTTTTAAAAATCTTGGATGCAATTGCCTTGGAATTTGGATAAGAAACTGCTGAAAAATTCTGAAAAGTCTGGAAAGAATTGTTCAAAAAATTTATAACCTTAAAGAAAAAAAAAACGGTGAAAATTTGTAGAAGTATTGAGCAAAAGTATTGGAAAATATTTGAAAACCTTTAACAATTTGGAAGAGAAGAGATATCCGAAAACTCACTAGAAATCTAAATGGAAATTTGAAATGAAATAGTTTAAAAAATCGCAACAAATTTAAACAGTATTTTTGGAAAAATCAAGAAATCTCTAGAAAGTTTTTGCAATTTGCAAAAATAATGAAAAAAAAATGCAGAAAAATTCTTAAAACTAATTTGGAAGAGCTCTTCTCTTCCAAATTAGTTTTAAGAATTTTTTTTCATTATTTCATTTATTTCTGGAGAATCAAAAATTAAAAATTTCTGTTTGAAGAAACTTCTAGGAAATAGGGATTAAATTTGCGAGAAATATTGAAAAAGAGATAAAACATGGCTTTAAAATGCTAAACATATTTGACGCAGAAATTGGTTTTGACAATTACAATATTTACCGTTGTGATCGAAATCCTTCCGTCTGTGGTAAACATCGTGGTGGTGGAACACTTATAGCGGTAGCTAGTCATATAAAATCGCATCTAATCAGCACTATTTCTGAATATCGTGATGAACTTATTGTATCTATTCGTGTTGGTCAGCAAAATGTGCTCCTAGGAGCAATTTATATTCCACCTAATTCTCATCTCTCAACATACCAACAACATTGTTCTTCCGTGGAGTACTTTGCTGATATGTTACCCGACCATCAAGTGTGTATTATTGGCGACTATAATCTTCCTAATGTGACATGGCTTACTGGAGATTACGGTGTATATACTGACTCTAGCAACCCGATGGCCATTCAAATTGCAGAGACATTTGGATTTATT
Source organism: Ontholestes murinus (assembly GCA_963969525.1). Classification (NCBI taxonomy): domain Eukaryota; kingdom Metazoa; phylum Arthropoda; class Insecta; order Coleoptera; family Staphylinidae; genus Ontholestes; species Ontholestes murinus. Next base: position 6,938,359 of record OZ018389.1, on the reverse strand, counting down.
AATGCTTTTCAAGTTAATAATATTACTAACAACAATTCCGTACTGCTCGATTTGATATTTTTACAGACAATTTCGGTTGAGAACTTTGAGATAAATTTAGCCGATTATCCTCTTGTGCAAAGCGACATACACCATCCTGCTCTGGAATTAATTATGCACTTTAAAACAAGCACTATGGAAGAGTCTGTTTGGAATGCTAAAGTCAAGTATGATTTCAAAAATTCAGATTTTCCAAGTCTTAACAATACTTTTATTAATATACATTGGGATTCCTTGTTTGCCGGCAAAAATTCAGATGAACAAGTAAATATCTTTTATAATGTAATGTTCCTATGGTCGAAATTAAAAGTAATCAAAAGTACCGTTTTCCTAAATGGTTTACGCCCGAGTTAAAGGAAATGGTGTTTCTAAAAAAGAAATTACATTCAATATATAAACAATCTAATTTAGAGTCGGATTACGATGCCTTCAAAACAGCTCGAACTAGTTGCAAAAATTTAACAAAAATATGTTATCAAAATTATCTACAAACACTTGAAGCATCTATCACAGGTGATACTAGTCTCTTCTGGAAGCATGTTAAATCTAAACGTTCACAATCTATGCTTCCCAATTCTTTTGAACATGATGGCAGTATAATTAGTGAGGAAGAAGACATTTTGAATTCCTTTGCATCTTTCTTTGGGTCGGTATATAAAAACTCTAGTCACATAACCGTGTTGGATACCGGTGATTCTCATTTAAATTTACATTCTATGCCGGATATTGGCATATCAGCCATTTTGGAAGAACTTTCTCATCTAAAGCCCAACAATTCTATGGGATCTGATGGATTGCCAGGTATTTTTCTCATAGAGTGTGCGTTTTCACTTGCTCGCCCTCTTTGGATTATTTTTAACAATTCACTGAAATGTGGTGAATTTCCCAGTTATTGGAAACACGCACTTATCACCCCCATTCATAAAAATGGGAACAAAAATCATATTAAAAACTATCGCCCCATTTCCATCCTGTCTCACATTCCTAAGATCTTCGAAAAACTTATAACTACTTATATCTCCGAGGCAGTTGACTGTCTAATAGCGGAGCAGCAACACGGTTTCAGACGTGGTTGTTCAACCGCTACTAATTTGTTAATATATATTGATTTTATAACGAAAGCTTTGGAGAAGGGCCAACAGGTTGATTCCATATACACCGACTTCGCCAAAGCTTTTGATACCGTCGATCATGGTGTACTATTAACGAAATTGAGTAACATAGGTATTCACGGTCCACTTTTTAATTGGATCCGTTCTTATTTAAGTGGAAGAACACTAAGTGTTCGGATTGGTAATTATTGCTCCCGATTAGTTCAAGCGTCCTCCGGTGTTCCCCAGGGTTCACATCTAGGCCCTCTCCTATTCAATATTTTCATTAATGACGTGGTTGATTGTTTTAAGCATAGTTGCTGTCTGTTGTTTGCAGACGATATAAAAATATTTACTGCTTTTTCAGAAAATAACTCCCATCTTCTTCAACAAGATATTGATAGATTCAATAATTGGTGTACAATAAATAAAATTCAACTAAACATTGACAAATGCAACGTAATAACATTTGCTAAAATCAAATCGCCAACTTATTGTAACTACACTATCGATAATGTTCCTCTTACCCGAGTATATTCTATAAAGGACCTAGGTGTAGCCCTGACTGGTAACTTTAGTTTTTCGCAACAAATTTCTAAAATAACATCCAAAGCATTTCAAATGTTAGGGTTTATTAGAAGAAATACTCATGAATTTCGAACTGTATTCACAATAATAAACTTATTTGTTACATTAGTCCGTCCGCATTTGGAGTATTGCTCAGTTATTTGGTGCCCTTATACATCAAAGGAAATCCAGGCACTCGAGCGGGTACAGCGAAAATTTATAAATTTTTTAAAATTCAAATTTTCTCTTGAGGGCGATTACCTTGATATCCTTCGTCGATTTAACCTTGATACTTTAGAGCGTAGACGTTTTAATAGTGATGTTCTGTTCATCCATAAGCTCCTTCATGGCTCCATAAATTGTCCGACGTTACTTAAGGCCATTGAATTTCATGTACCATCTAGGCTGCTGAGATCTAGTCAGATATTTTATATTCCTACTAAAAAAACGGACTATGGAAGGAACTATGGTGTTCCTAGATTACTGAACAACTATAATATGTGTGATGTTGACTTTACTCAATTAAGTTTGAATAGACTGCGGTCATACCTTAAAACGTGTACTATATTTTAAGTTATATTGTTAAATCACTTTGTATTGATTTTAATTGTCCTGTTGTTTCTAATTATTGTCAAATTTCTGTATATTTTAATATGTTATTATTTTATTGTTGTTTTTAAATTATAAAATGTAGACCCTAGTTTTAGTGTATATTTAAGATTTTAATATGTATTTTTATCATCACATGGCCTACCGTAAATAAATAAATAAATAAATAAATTCTTAGAGACAGTTTTCGAAATCTAAAAATCCAGAATAAACATTGTTAGAAAAAAAATTAAAGATTCTTTTCTAAAAAATTCTAAGAATCAAGTAATAATTGTGGAAGAATTCTAGAAACCCAAAAGGAAACTTGTAAGAGAAGTTGGTAGAAAATTCTTGGCAAAAAAGAGATATTTCTAGGAAATTGTAGAAATATTGAAAATAATTGCTGGAAAATTCTAGATATCTTGGGGAAAATTCTAACAATGTGGAAGAGGACAGAAATTAAAAGAAAATTTTTGATAAATTCAAATAATCTTAAAGAAAGTTTGAAAGAAGAATTTCTAAAAAAACAATTTCATTTTTAGAAAAATCAAGAAAATTTTATAAATATTTAGAAATATTGAAAAAAATGCTAATAATTTCAAGAAATCTTACCAAAAATTCTAAAAATTTTAAAGAGGACAGAATTTTGGAATAAAAATTGCTTTAAAACGCTAAATAAAATTAGAGACAAAAAATGCTACAAACACCAAAAAAAATAATAATAATCTTGCAATTTTTAATTTTTAATTCTGAAGATTTCTACAGGTACGGAAGAAAATTTAATAAAAATTCTAAAAATCTACAAAAAAAAATGCTGAGAAATTCTTAACCAAATAAAGAGAAATTTCTGGAAATGTCTTCTGAAAAATGTTTAAAATCTAATTTTGCAGTAAATTACTTGTAAAAAGTCCCTATTTTATACCCTTCAATATTCCTTCGTTTTACAATATTTAAACAAATATAACTTATTATAAACCTAGTTTTAACCTTTGTCTTTCGGCATGCAAAATATGTTTTCTTAATTGTTATCCATAACTTCACAAATTTCTATGCCCGAACATGCGTAATGCACTTATTTTTCAAGCGGTACTTACTGCCTTAAATTTTACAAAAAAAACAAAATAATATTTAGAAAATTCAATTTCGAGAAGTTCTGAACATATATCCTTTAAATATACAATGCTAAAAATTTATTTATTATATCGAAATTTAATGTTTCGAAATTTAAAAAGAAAGTAAATGCAATGATTAGATATTATTAAAAATTATTAAACTGAGTTGTATGCAAAATAAATGTTTTCAAAATTCTAATTTAAAAATATCTATAAAGATAATGTTTAGAAAAATTAATTTAAAGTAATTCAATAGACATATGTTTCGTAATTCCAATAGAAAGAAACTTTTGAAGTCCAATTGAATATTTATACATTTTAATACATGAAAGAAAATTCTGAAAATCAATCCTATGCAAAATTTATAATCATTCTAATCAAGAAAAAAATCAATAGACAGATATCTTTACAAACTTTTGAGTTCTATTAAACGAATATTTACAGACAAAAATTAATGTTTGGGAAGTTCTATTTAAAAAAAAATTCAATAGGAAAATTCTTAAATTCTATAAACATTTATAAATTTCAATGCCAGAAAAAAATAAATAAAATAAAATAAAAATATATAAGTACCAGAAGGAAAATTTAATGGAAAGTTCTATCCAAGAAAAATCTTTATTTTTTAAAAACATTTCAACACAATGAAATGTAATTTTAGTTCAAAAGTTTTAATAATAAGAATATTCTTTAAAAATCTATCCGATATAAATTGAAACATATCTATAAATTTCAATACATAGAAGAAAAATTTAATGTTTAGAAAATTCAGAAAATCTATCCTTTACAATTTTAAGATTTAGAAAATTCTATTCAACAGAAACTTTAAAAAAATTTAAAAATCTTTAGAAAATCATATCCAAACAAACTTTAATGAAAGAAATGTTTAAAAAATGCAACTTAAAGAATTTCAGAAGAAAGATAATTCTGGAATATTTAAAAGTTTCAATACATGAAATACATGAAAGTAAAAGTAATATTCTGAAAATCAATGGTATATAAATTTATTGTTTAGGAAATTCTAGGCAAGGATAATTCTGATAAGTTTAGAAAATTCTTTCAAAAGGATTTTCAACCATTTTTAAATTTAATGTTTTAAAAAATTAACAAACTCAATAAGAAGTTATTTTTGGAAATTTTTGAAAATTTAATATTTAAAAACGATTTCACAGATAATAATATAATGTTTAGAAAATTCTAATTCAAGATGTTCTAAAAATTTTATCTATAAAAATTTAATGTTTAGAAACCGCAAATATATAATGTTTCGATAATTTAAAAAAAAAACATCCTATTTGAAATGTAACGTTTTGTATTAATTTTAATAGAAAGAAAATTATTAGAAAACTCTAAATTATATCCTACGCAATTTTTGTTTTCAAATAATTGTTTTGATTTTGTGTATTACCAAAATTCAATTGTATTTTTAGTAATTTTGCTGTGAATTTTCATATAATGATTGTTTGATTTGTTAATTTCATTTAGCCACATTTTCAATTACTTCTTAAATAAAGCTTTACTTTTCAGGAAATGAAAATTTTTGATAAACATTTATTTTTGCCTTTTTCTCAGTATTTTTTTTACACAGTTTATATTTATTTACATATACTACATAGCCTACAATTGTTACATATTTCATATGTAACAATTGTAGGCTGGAGAAAATTTTATGGGTCATGAAAACTCTTTAGTACTTTTGTGTGCTAAAAAATATATTTCGGTTGAAGAATATCAAATTAATTTATGTTGATATTCTTAACAGGGTGAACAAAATCATTTTTACAACTTTTAAGTTTAATAAATAAAAAGTGCTAATTGTTTCATAGCCTATAATTAAAAATTACTTATTTATGATCCTTAAATTACTATTGTAAATCAGAACAGCAGTAGAAATAAAGTATTTTCTTGAATATCATAAGACTGACAGTGATTAAAATACAAATGCTTATGTAGGGTGGGTGGGTGGCCTCTAACCCACCCTCCAACCAGTAAAACATTAACGAGGGTTTAACTGAATATATATTAGTTCAAAAAAATCATTCTGTCATTTTTTATTTACGTACTTTTCTCTTTTAAACATTTTTAAATTAAAACGTCGTTTATGTTAAATAAATTGTAAGGTGGGATAGTGGCCACCCACCCACCCTACATAAATGTATAAACCTAAATCAAAACACTGCTTATAGGTTTCAAATAACATTAATTTTAATAAAGTTTTTAAACATCAAAAGAATCTAAATGTTTTTATAAAATGGATGAACAATTTTTAACCCCTAATTTAATCAATAAATCATACAGAAGGTGATAATTTTTAACTACATACAAGAGGGATGTACCAAAATATTTACCTACGAAAATCTACGTTATAATTTGTTTATTATGTACATATTTGCTTTTAAACTTTTTTCCAATAAAAATCAATAAATGGAGGGTGTGATAGAGGCCACTATACATATTTTCCCTCATATTTATATTTTATGAATTACAGCAGTAGAAATAAAGTATCTTTTTTGGAAATCAAAAGACTGACAGTGATTAAAAAACAACTGCATATGTAGGGTGGGTGGGTGGCCTCTAACCCACCCTCCAACCAGTAAAACATTAACGAGGGTTTAACTGAATATACGTTAGTTCAAAAAAATCATTCTGTCATTTTTTATTTACGTTCTTTTCTTTCAATTAAATCGTCGTTTATGTTAAATAAATTGGAGGGTGGGATAGTGGCCACCCACCCACCCTACATAAATATATAAACTTAAATCAAAACACTGCTTATAGGTTTCAAATAACATTAATTTTAATACTGCTGTATATTTAAAAAAAGTTTTTAAACATCAAAAGAATCTAAATGTTTATATAAAATGGGTGAACGATTTTTAACCCCTAATTTAATCAATAAATCATACAGAAGGTGATAATTTTTAACTACATACAAGAGGGATGTACCAAAATATTTACCTATGAAAATCTACGTTATAATTTGTTTATTATGTACATATTTGCTTTTAAACTTTTTTCCAATAAAAATCAATAAATGGAGGGTGGGATAGAGGCCACTATACATATTTTCCCACATATTTAAATTTTATGAATTACAGCAGTAGAAATTAAGCTTTTTTTTGGAAATAAAAATACTGACAGTGATTAAAATACAACTACATATGTAGGGTGGGTGGGTGGCCTCTAACCCACCCTCCAACCAATAAAACATTAACGAGGGTTTAATTGCAAATACCTTTGTATATAAAAATCATTCCATAATTTTTTAATTACGTACGTCTTTCTTTAAAACATTTTCTAAATTAATGGTCGTTTATGTTAAAGAAATTGTAGGATGGGATAGTGGCCACCCACCCACCCTACATAAATATATTAACTTAACCCAAAACACTGCTTGTAAGTTTAAAATAATATTAATATTAATACAGTTGTATGTTTAAAATGTTTTTAAACATCATAAGAGTCGAAATGTTTGTACTAAATTGGTAAGCAATTTTTAACTCCTAATTTAATCAATAAGTCATACAGAGGGTAATAATCATTAATTGTATACAAGAGGGATTTACAAAAATATTTACTTATAAAGATCTGTGTTAATATTTGTGAATTATGGACGTTTTTCCTTTTAAACTCTTTTCCAATAAAAATCAATAATTGGAGGGTGGAATAGTGGCCACTAAACATTACATTTTTCCCTCGTATTTATATTTTATGAATTACAGGACACTTTAGGTGAACATTAAAATCGCTGAAATTCTGCGTTGAAATACTGATTTTTTCTGATCAGCAGTAGAAATAAAGTATTTTTTATTGGAAATCAAAAGACTGACAGTGATTGAAATACAACTGCATATGTAGGGTGGGTGGGTGGCCTCTAACACACCCTCCAACCAGTAAAACATTCACGAGGGTTTTACTGAAAATACACTTATTTATAAAACCATGGAATAATCTTTTGGGGAAATAAATCGAATGCCCAAAAAATATTTATTCTTCAAAAAAAAGCTATAAGGGTTATTTTAAATCTTAAGTACAAACAATCATGTCGAGGGGATTTTAAAAGCAATAATATGTTAACGATGTATGGAATATACATAATGGAGACAATCTTATTTTACCACAAACACCTTACAGGAAATGATAATAAAAGTATAAACTATAATACAAGAACAAATGATTACATCTACCACCAACATAAACTCAATGCAACAGAATATTCATTATTATTTAATTCATTATTTTAATAATATTAAAGTTCACAATAACGACTTTAAACGTTTAAAAAGAGAATTATTTGAGTTCTTTGTTGAATGTGAGCCCTACTCAATTGAAGAATTTATTAATAAATGTAGATATAAGTAGACTTAAGTCAACACTTTTATTACCTTTATGTATATTTCTTCTTTAAGTTTAAATTAATTAATATTAGATTTAAGTTAATTCATAAGTTTTGGTGCAAATTTCAACTTGTACATGTACATGACACTTTGAAATAAAGAGATATTATTATTATTATTCCATTATTTATTAATTATGTACGTTTTACTTTAAATAAGTAATTGTAGAGGATTTTTTAAGATTCAAAATTTTGTTTTAATTTAAAACCATGTTGTAATTTTAACTATTTTAAAGCATTTTTAGAGCTTTTAACTAATAGTTGAGCAAACATAATTAATTCCTGTATTTTTTTAAATCCAATTACTTATTTTTATTAAAATATGTTTTTTCATTGCAAATTTAAATTGTTTTTTTATAGGCCACCAGGAGTAAATGAAATAACTTCTCAAATGATGAAATACATGCAAAATAGAGGAACCAAATTACTGAACGATACGAGGCTCAAATTCATAGTGGTATAATAAAAAAATAAAATTTATAAATCTTAACACATTTCATTTGATGTGGAGGATTAAAATTTAGCAAATTAATCTAAAGAATTAAAAAAGCAACGACCTTTTTTCCATTATCGAAATGAATTGTGGTTTTTGTCTTTGTCTGTAGTCATAGCAATCTATAAAACCCAAATAAGTAATTAGTAATTAAATTTAAACCTCCATCCGTACATTTTATTATATTCACACTCCACAAATTCGCCTTTCAAGCTTTTTCCATTGAAATACATTTAATAAATATTTAATTGCTAAGCCTCGTTCCAATTAAAAGCGAATTTAATATTTCAACATTCAACCCTTCAGATATCCGCCGACACGGTGGAGATTCCGAAGTCTCCCACGCTCCCGCACCCTCGAGATGATAATAAAAAAGAAAATAGAAGTGCACGCCACCTGCTCAAAGCAAACTCGGCGAATTTCTTCTCATGGATGGCAAATACGCCAGGTAGCTGCTGCAATCCTTTCGCACACCTGAAACCGTAAACCCGAGAGCTCTTCCCAAGGCTACTGTAGCGCGTCCGGGACAATTGGGGTGTTATTTGGGGACCGTTTATAATAAACAGACTGTGGAAACGGGGGTGCGATAAAAATTCAATAAAGATGTTTATCTCAATCCGGGCCGGTTTCGTTTTGTGATATTATTTTTTAAACGTCAGACTTCATATTTATATGTAATAATGGCTTTTGTTCGGCCAGGAGCAATATGCAGTAAAGGGATTTATTGCGCTTTTTTTTCCTTCTGTAAATGTCAACTCTTACAATTCCCTTCGGCGCGATTTAATTTCATCCTGGGAGACGGGGAGTAATGAAAATGATGTAAATGTGCGGACTGTATTTGATTGAATGGGCCCAATTAAAGTGTATACAAGAGATGTCTGTATTAAAATTACAAAATGTATGCTTTAAAACTTTAAATACACTTTATATTACTTACTTATAGAATTTATAAATAATTAAATGTAATGTATTTAATAAAAAAATTATAGGTATTAGAAATAAATGAAGTTACTTATATATTAATGTTTATATTTTGTACATTTGTTGCAAATAAAATTATTATTATTAATTTATTTTGCAGAAATAAAAATTAAGAGAATTAAGAATATTACGCTTAGTTAATTAATTAATTTGATTTATTATGAAATTAATTAAGCATAATGATTAAAGAAATATATTCTATAAATTATTATTCGACGCAGATCTTTCCATTTCACATGCAAAACACAAAACAGTCCGATTCGCCACAGTGAAATAATTAAGCTTTCGAACGTGTTTGAGGCGAAAGTTTCGGGAGGCTTAATCTTCCTCCAGTAGGTCGGCCTCTTCGCAGATTAAAAACAAGAGCGAAATAAAACGCAAGCGGGAAGTGAGAATAAAAAAAATTAATGAAAATTATTTAATATTTCCACAGCAGGATTTTCGCTGGAAATTATATGTGCCCTCTTCTCCATTGTCGGCGGAGCTTTAGCTCTCTTAGTCCACGTGGTCCATTGTTCCCGTAAAAACCCATTGTGCTCCCTTGTTGATGTTGATGTTTTCTTTTCAATCGCTTCCTTTATGTCCGCGAATAAATACTTTTCCAAGTCTGTTGGTATCTTAGCGGAGGACGCCGATTGATTACTAACCAACAGCGTCGTGATCCGTGGTAATAGGCTTATACAAATGGGGATTATGGTTTAGGCCCTAATGCAATTTAATCGATACGAACGCATTAATTCAATTAGAGCATATTGCGTGATTCAATCATCCGGATTTTCGATCTGCAATTTTAAGGAACATATTGCGGACAATTAATTTCCCGGAGAAAGGAAATCTATTCCGAACCGATCGATCAGGATCTGGAGGGAATGCATTAATTTAAAATTCTATTTAAATGGATGAATCCGTACCATCCATTATGTAACAATCTGTTGAAGTAACATTGATTTTCCAGGTGTATTGAACGTCTACTTTTATACAATTGCAATTTTGCGCGTGTAATTTATCATTATTTGGAACATAATTGATTGTCTAACGCGAATTTAGAACGTTATAGATAATTCAGTGGTTTTATGGATATAATTTAAGATATACACAAATTAAAATACATTGATATATTTTAGATATAGCTCGGATTAACAATTGAAATAATATTCATAACATGAAACTCACGTATAATGTAATAAAATAATTACGTCGCATTGAATTATTCATTATTTTGTTTGAATGTTTCGATTAGTGAGCAATTGGCTATGATAAATAAAATCCAAACTAAACTTTTTCCGAGTTTAAACTAGCATATAAATTCGTTCCATACACATGAAAATTAATCAATGTTGGAAATGTTTGTGAACAAATATTAAACGGCGGTGTAAATTTCGTAAAAGTAAATTTAGGGCTAACGGTTAAAGCTCTTGAACTTTATACGTCTGCACGTACAAATCCCAACTATCCACAGTTGCTGCAAAGCCAATAAAAATAAAACGGCATTAACATTATATGGTGGCGTGGGCGATGGGGTCGCAGAGTGTGACCGACACTGCGTCACGCCGTTCAGTTAAAAGATAAATTAACAAGGAGATATGATCGAAAAGCACGACCCCGACGGCACAAGTTTCCATCCCTTAACGCCAGCGCACGCGCTCGCATCCATATTCGGCGCTGGGACCGTCCCGAAATTTATTAGGGGTGTATCGAATACGTCCTGAATTATTGCGTCCCGGCAAATTGCCTCTTCGCCGCCGGACGGGGTTGCAAGGATGCGTGTATCTGCTATTTATGGAATTGTGGATTACCGGCCCGAATCAAAATTTTGCTTTGTGCGGGAAATTAATTTTCGCCCTGCGGGGGAATCAACGCACGCCCGCACGCATGCATCACGGTGTGAAATGTTGATGGAACTGTTTTTTCAACTCAATTGCGTCACATTCACCCCTTCACGTACAGTAATTGTACATTTGTACAATAAATATGTGCGGTTAAAATTTTTGCACGCGTGTCCATCATATAAACCAAAATTTGAACGTTATCTCAACTGTCTACATATTTTAATATAAATGGATATTAATTATTCATTTTATATTAATTCATACCCATTAAGCTTTTTCAATCGATTACAAAAATTTGTAGAATTTATTCAAAAATAGCTTCATTTAAGGAAATCTTCAGGTCTTCAACAAAAGAAATGAAGACCAGCTATCAGTACAGTAGGTATATTAATTCTAAAAGTATTTATAAATCTTGAGGTCAATTCCCCGAGTGGTATATTATTTAGAATTATTTTAACCTCGAGAACTGAACTCAAATTCAGTTTGTAGTGTTGCCATTATGTTTCCAATTGAGTCACATTGTTTTTTTTATGGAAAATTAAGAGTACTTAAATTCTGAACGTACTTAAAAATTTTGAGGTCAATTCCTTCTGTGGTGTATTATTTAAAACTAATTGAATCTCGAGATGCGAATTTTGTTAATCCAAATCCATTTTGCAGTGTTGCCATTATATTTTCAGTTGAGCCACATTGTTTATTTTATGAAATAGTAAAAGTACAATAATTTATGAATGTATTTACAAATTATGAGGTGTGGTGTTTTATTTAGAATTGTTTGATTCTCGTGATGCGAATTTCGTTAACTCAAATCAAGTTTGCAGTGTTGCCATTGTGTTTCCAGTTCAGTCATATTGTTTATATTATGAAATATTAAAAGTACGATACTTCTAAATGTATCTACAAATTTTGAGGCCAATTGCTTTGGTGGTGTATTACTTAGAATTATTTGATTTTCGAGATGCGAATTTCGTTAACACAAATTCAGTTTGCAGTGTTGCCACTGTGTTTCCAGTTGAGTCACATTGCTTATTTTATATAATATTAAAACAACAGTAATTCTGAATGTACTTACCAATTTTAAGGTTAATTCCTCCAGTGGTGTACTATTTAGATTTATTTGACTCTCGCGATGCAAAATTCGTTAACTCAAATTCAGTTTGCAGTGTTGCCATTATGTTTGCAGTTGATTCACATTATTTATTTTATAGAGTATAAAAATTACTTTAATTTTAAACGTATTTACAAATTTTGAGGTCAATTGGTTTGGTGGTGTACTCTTTAGAATTATTTAATTCTCGCGAAGCGAATTTCTTTAACACAAATCCATTTTGCAGTGTTGCCATTGTGTTACCAGTCGAGTCACATTATTTTTGTATGAGATATTAAAATTACATTAATTCTAAACGTTTTTACAAATTTCGAGGTTAATTGTCCCAGTGATGTATTATTTAGAATTATTTGATTAACAAGATGCGAATTTCATTAACTCAAATCCATTTTGCTGTGTTGCCATTGTGTTTCCAATTGAGTTATATTATTTATTTTATGAAATATTAAAATTACAATAATTCTAAATGTATTTACAAATTTTGAGGTTAATTCCTCCGGTGGTGTATTATTTATAACTATTTGACTCTCGAGATGCAAATTTCGTTAACTCAGTTCATTCAGTTTGCAGTGTTGCCATTGTGTTTTCAGTTGAGTCACATTATTTATTTTATAGAATATTAAAATTACTTTAATTTTGAACGTATTTACAAATTTTGAGGTCAATTGGTTCGGTGGTGTATTATTTAGAATTATTTAATTCTCGCGAAGCGAATTTCTTTACCACAAATCCAATTTGCAGTGTCGCCATTTTGTTCCCAGTTGAGTCACATTGTTTATTGTATGAGATATTAAAATTACATTAATTCTAAACGTTTTTACAAATTTTGAGGTTAATTGCTTTGGTGGTGTATTATTTAGAATTATTTGATTATCAAGATGCGAATTTCATTAACTCAAATCCATTTTGCTGTGTTGCCATTGTGTTTCCAATTGAGTTATATTATTTATTTTATGAAATATTAAAATTACAATAATTCTAAATGTATTTACAAATTTTGAGGTTAATTCCTCAAGTGGTGTATTATTTATAATTATTTCAACTTCGAGTTGTGAATTTCGTTAACTCAAATTCAGTTTGCAGGGTTGCCATTATATTTCCAGTTGAGTCACTTTATTTATTTTATAGAATATTAAAAGTACTTTAATTTTGAACGTACTTACAAATTTTGAGGTCAATTCCTCTGGTGGTGTATTATTTAGAATTGTTCGAATCACGAGATGCGAATTTCGTTAACTCAAATTCAGTTTGCAGTGTTGCCATTGTGTTTCCAGTCGAGTCATATTGTTTATTGTATCAGATATTAAAATTACATTAACTCGAAACGTTTTTACAAATTTCGAGGTTAATTGCCCCAGTGATGTATTATTTAGAATTATTTGATTATCAAGATGCAAATTTAGTTAACTCAAATCCAGTTTACAGGGTTGCCATAGTGTTTCCAGTTGAGTGAGATTATTTATTTTATGAAATATTAAAATTACAATAATTCTAAATGTATTTACGAATTTTGAGGTTAATTCCTCCGGTGGTGTATTATTTAGAATTATTTGAATCTCGAGATGCAAATTTCGTTAACTCAAATTAAGTTTGCAGTGTTGCCATTATGTTTCCAGTTTAGTCACATTATTTATTTTACAGAATATTAAAAGTACTTTAATTTTGAACGTACTTACAAATATTAAGGTCAATTCCTCTGGTGGTGTATTATTTAGAATTGTTTGAATCTCGAGTTGCGAATTTCGTTAAGTCAAATTCAATTTGCCGTGTTGGCATTGTGTTTCCAGTTGAGTCACATTATTTATTGTATGATATATTAAAAGTACATTAATTCTAAACGTTTTTACAATTTTTGAGGTTAATCGCTCTGGTGGTGTATTATTTAGAATTATTTAATTATCAAGATGCGAATTTCATTAACTCAAATCCATTTTGCAGTGTTGCCATTGTGTTTCCAATTGAGTTATATTATTTATTTTATGAAATATTAAAATTACTATAATTCTAAATGTATTTACAAATTTTGAGGTTAATTCCTCGAGTGGTGTATTATTTAGAATATTTCAACTTCGAGTTGTGAATTTCGTTAACTCAAATTCAGTTTGCAGTGTTGCCATTATATTTCCAGTTGAGTCACTTTATTTGTTTTATAGAATATTAAAAGTACTTTAATTTTGAACGTTCTTACAAATTTTGAAATCAATTCCTCTGATGAAGTATTATTTAGAATTATTTGAATCTCGAGATGCGAATTTCTTGAACACAAATCCATTTTGCAGGGTTGCCATTGTGTTTCCAGACGAGTCACACTGTTTATTGTATGAGATATTAAAATTACATTAATTCTAAACGTTTTTTTACAAATTTCGAGGTTAATTGCCTCAGTGGTGTATTGTTTAGAATTATTTGATTATCAAGATGCGAATTTCATTAACTCAAATCCATTTTGCAGTGTTGCCATTGTGTTTCCAGTCGAGTCACACTATTTATTGTATGAGATATTAAAATTACATTAATTCTAAACGTTTTTACAAATTTCGAAATTAATTGCCTCAGTGGTGTATTATTTAGAATTATTTGATTATCAAGATGCAAATTTAGTTAACTCAAATCCAGTTTACAGGGTTGCCATAGTGTTTCCAGTTGAGTGAGATTATTTATTTTATGAAATATTAAAATTACAATAATTCTAAATGTATTTACGAATTTTGAGGTTAATTCCTCCGGTGGTGTATTATTTAGAATTATTTGAATCTCGAGATGCAAATTTCGTTAACTCAAATTAAGTTTGCAGTGTTTCCATTGTTTCCAGTTGAGTCACATTATATATTTTACAGAATATTAAAAGTACTTTAAATTTGAACGTACTTACAAATTTTGAGGTCAATTCCTCTGGTGGTGTATTATTTAGAATTGTTCGAATCACGAGATGCGAATTTCGTTAACTCAAATTCAGTTTGCAGTGTTGCCATTGTGTTTCCAGTCGAGTCACACTATTTATTGTATGAGATAATAAAATTACATTAATTCGAAACGTTTTTACAAATTTCGAAATTGATTGCCTCAGTGGTGTATTATTTAGAATTATTTGATTATCAAGATGCAAATTTAGTTAACTTAAATCCAGAGTACAGTGTTGCAAGAGTGTTTCCAGTTGAGTCAAATTATTTATTTTATGAAATATTAAAATTACAATGATTCTGAATGTATTTACAAATTTTGAGGTTAATTCGTCTGGTGGTGTATTATTTAGAATTATTTGAATCTGGAGATTCAAATTTCGTTAACTCAAATTAAGTTTGCAGTGTTGCCATTATGTTTCCAGTTGAGTCACATTATTTATTTTACAGAATATTAAAAGTACTTTAAATTTGAACGTACTTACAAATTTTGAGGTCAATTCCTCTGGTGGTGTATAATTTAGAATTGTTCGAATCTCGAGATGCGAATTTCGTTAACTCAAATTCAGTTTGCAGTGTTTCCATTGAGATTTCAGCTGAGTCATATTATATATTTATATTATAAATTTTGAGGTCAATTTCCTCGGTGGTGTTTTATTTAGAATTATTTGCAGTGTTGCCATTGTGTTTCTAGTTCAGTCACATTGTTTATTTTATGAAATATTAAAAGGACTTTACTTCTAAATATATCTACAAATTTTGAGGTCAATTCCTCTGGTGGTGTATTATTAAGAATTGTTCGAATCTCGAGATGCGAATTTCGTTAACTCAAATTCAATTTGCAGTGTTGCCATTGAGGTTTCATTTGAGTCATATTATATATTTTATGGAATATTAAAAGTACATTAGTTCTGAATGTATTTAGAAATTTTGAGGTCAATTCCCTCGGTGGTGTAATATTTAGAATTATTTGCAATGTTGCCATTATGTTTCTAGTTAGGTCACATTATTTAATTTATGAAATATTAAAAGTACGATACTTCTAAATAGATCTACAAATTTTGAGGCCAATTGCTTTGGTGGTGTATTATTTAGATTTATTTGATTCTCGAGATGCGAATTTCGTTAACATAAATCCACTTTGCAGTGTTGCCATTGTGTTTCCAGTGGAGTCACAGTGTTTATTGTATGAAATATTAAAATTACATTGATTCTAAACGTAGTGTTGCCATTGTGTTTCCAGTTAAGTCATATTATTTATTTAATGGAATATTAAAACTAAATTAGTTTTGAATGTAGTAACAAATTTTGAGGTCAATTGCTACGGTGGTGTATTATTTAAAACTATTTGAATCAAGAGACGCAAATTTCGGTAACTCAAATTTAGTTTGCAGTGTTGCTATTGTGTTTCTAATTGAGTCACGTTGTTTATTTAAAGGAATATTGATACTACTTTAATTCTGAACGTATTTAGAAATTTTGAGGTCAATTCCTCCGGTAGTCTATTATTTAAAACTATTTGAATCGAGATGCGAATATCGTTAACTCAAATTCAGTTTGCAGTGTTGCCATTGTGTTTCCAGTCCAGTCACATTGTTTATTGTATGAAATATGAAAATTACATTATTCCTAAACGTAGTTACAAATTTTGAGGTAAATTGACCTGATGGTGTATTATTTGGATTTATTTGATTGTCAAGATGCGAACTTCATTAACTCAAATCCATTTTGCAGTGTTGCCATAGTGTTTCCGGTTGAGTAAATTTATTTATTTTATGAAATATTAAAAATACAATAATTCTGAATGTATTTATAATTTTTGAGGTCAACTTCTCTGGTGGTGTATTATTTAGAATTATTTGATTTTCGAAATGCGAATTTCGCCCACTCAAAAAGTTTGCAGTGTTGCCATTGTGTTTCCAATTGAGTCACATTGTTTATTTTATGAAACTTTAAAAGTACTTAGAGTCTAAACGTACTTACAAATTTTAAGGCAAATTCCTCAAGAGGTGTATTATTTAGAATTATTTGAATCTCGAGGTGCGAAATTCGTTAACTTAAATTCAGTTTGCAATGTTGCCATTGTGTTTTAATTTAAGTCATATTAATTATTTTATGAAATATTAATAATACGTTAATTTTGAACACATGTACAAATTTTGAGGTCAATTCCCCCGGTGGTGTATTATTTAGAATTTTTTGATTCACGAGATGCAAATTTAGTTAACTCAAATCCAGTTTACAGTGTTGCCATTGTATTTCCAGTTGAGTCACATTGTTTATTTTATGGAATATTAAAAATACTGTAATTCTAAACGCATTTACAAATTTTGAGGTCAATTTCTCCGGTGGTGTATTATTTAGAATTATTTGAATCCGAAGACGCGAATTTCGTTAACTCAAATATATTTTGCACTGTTGCCATTGTGTTTTTAATTAAGTCACATTCTTTATTTTATAAATTATTAAAGGTGAATTAATTCTGAAGGTAGTTACAAATTTTGAGGTCAAATGCTCCAGTGGTGTATTATTTAAAACTATTTGAATCTCGAAATGCGAATTTCGTTAACTAAAATCCAGTTTGCAGTGTTGCCATTGTGTTTTTAGTCAAGCCACATTACCTATTTTATGTAATATTAAATGTTCAACAATTCTGAACGTACTTACAGATTTTGAGGTCAATTCCTCGAGTGGTGTATTATTTAGAATTATTTCAACCTCGAGTTGTGAATTTTGTTAACTTAAATTCAATATGCAGTGTTTCCTCTTAAGTCACAATGCTCTAACTTCTTATATTTCACAGGTTTTACGTCTTGAATCCAGCGTACTTTTGACATAATTGCTTGAGCAAGCGTATGCTTAAGAATTAGCGTACTCTTGACCTACCGCAACAAACTGTATATTGACCTAGCGTACTTTTGACCTGCGTTAATGTACAATATGTTGAGGTATTATTCAGGCGGCTGCGTTTATGGTCCTGATACTGTAACAGCCAATCACGTGATTTTGAGTTCGTGGATTTTGTTCCGGTAATTTCGATGTCAACAATGCACAACGCACTGGAAGGCCAATTGATAAAATCATGGACATTGTCGAATACAACCGTCATGTATACACTGTTTCTCATTGCACAAGAGCTATAGATTGCACAATAAAGTTTGAAACCATTTGAATAAAGTTGGATAAAAAAAGAAACACGAATTAACATAAAAGATTTCAAGCATCAAATTGCAATAAAATCAACCCATTTCTGAGGCGTTTGATGACTGATGATAAAATTTGGATCACTTACGACAAGGTCAATTGAAAACAATCATGGTCGAATCGCGCTGAACCGGCGGAAACGTTGGCCAAGCTAGGATCGACGGCTAGGAAGGTTTTGATGTGTGTTTTGTGGCATTGGCAGGAACTTATCTAATATGAACTGCTTTCCTACGGAAAACTCTTAACTTACAACTGTATTGTCAACAATTGGGCCGTCTGAACGAAGCAGTCGCTCAGAAGCGTACTGTACTATCCGGACATCACACATTGATAGTGACATCACACATTGATAGTGACTTGCCAGAAGCTCTGGGAGCTTGGTTGGAAGGTTTTTATGCATCCACCTTACAGTCTAGACGTGATACCAAGTGATTACCATCTGTTTCTGCTCGTGGTGATTAATTCTGTTGGTGGAAAATTTGCTTCAAAAGAGGCTTCTGAAAATCGACTTACTCAAATTTTTGCCAATTGATACGAGGGCTACTACTAATGAAATTACTAAAAAGCCTTTGCCTGTTCAAAAACGTGAATAAAAAGATTAGCTGCAATCAGCAATAAATTTAATGGTATCAACATTATTATGGATTTGTAATGAAAATTAAATCCTACATGTCTCAACCGATTATTCTTATTGCTAATATTTGCTTGTGGTTTATTAATTAATCCATTTAATCAATTCATTCCTTATATATATATATATATATATATATATATATATATATATATAATTCAATCAATTATAGTCTATTTAATTAAAGGAACGAAGCGATGAGTATCAGATAAAATAAACATTTTCTTATGGATTCATATGCGTTCGTGCAACCCTTGATGAAAATATTGTTTATAGTTCGTATGTTTATACAATCTGATAATCTTAATACATCGAAGGGTAGAGATTGCAATAAAACCAAACGTACGACTTTTTCGATATCAAGTAAAAACTTAATTAGAGTTTTAATGTTTAATTCATTACTTCAGAGAGGGTGATGCTAGTATTAGGGAAGTTATGTTGATCTTATTCATAATCAGAAAATGCAAGCCAGGGGAAAAGACTGCTCCATACTTTCACAAATTTAATTTTAAACATTCATAAATAATTAAATAAC
The DNA here is from genome assembly GCA_963969525.1 of Ontholestes murinus. Taxonomy (NCBI): domain Eukaryota; kingdom Metazoa; phylum Arthropoda; class Insecta; order Coleoptera; family Staphylinidae; genus Ontholestes; species Ontholestes murinus. The sequence continues at coordinate 6,918,888 of OZ018389.1, read as the reverse complement.
AAAATCAACAATGCGTCTCTAGTAAATATTGATTGAACCACAATGTGCTGAATAAAATATTGAGAAACTTAAAAATAGGAATAATGGGACGAGGGAGATGTTTGGCGGTGAGGGCCCTTAAAGGAAAATTGCGCAAAACAAATTCCATTTAAACTAGCAATGGATCTCTCCGTGGAAATAAAGAAATGTAAAACTGATCCCCTTCAGGGATTATTTACTTTTAGAACGTGTATCGAACCGTGCCCCGTTGTGCCCGAAAAGAATGGCGATACACTTCGGGGGATAATGGGATCAGGTAAAATCCTCTTTTTTGGTCGCAAGGAGGGCATTAGCGCTAATTATCATGGTCAGAATATTTCCCCACAAAGCCTAATCCAATTGTGCACCGTCACAATGTTTTTGTAAGAGGGTGTGGGAGATTTTCACTCCCGAATATCGATCGGTTTTGCGGTAGTCCCGCACTTGATTTATGGTTGTAAAGTTATTTGCTTGGCCAAATTTGAATTCGTACGCTACGCGAATAGTTAATTCCATGCCTGGAATAAATGAAGTGTAATGATGGAAAGGAAAAAAATGTATACAACTTCGACGTGTCAATTAAATTATAAGGAATTTTTTTTATAAAATTTATCGTTAAATAATTTACATCTTCTTAGCTTTAAATTATTGGATGTGACATGGCAACAATTTGGAGGGATGATATATTTAGTATTCATCCATGGTATGGTTATGAATGTCAATTCGAACTTAATGTGACGTGTCGTTTTTCATATTATTTCTACTTTGAGTCGTTCAAATAAAACCCTTGTCAAGTAGATTTCGCGACGTTTTTTTTTACAGAACGGTGGATAGTAAATCCGATGTAGGTTGATTTTATTTGAGTGGATTTAATTAAATCTTGATGGAATTATTTAAATTTCTCGGAATGATATAATAGGAAATAATTCTTAAACTACATAAAATTTTTATTAAATTCATAAATTATTTTAATATAAATTCATCGTTTAGGATTACTTGCCATCGTCAATTATAAATTACAATGTACGTAATTAGATTCGAATGTAGAGAAATCCCCTGTATCGGTTGATTAATTTAAATTGCGCGTCGTTGAAATATTTACGTCGTAAATACTTAATCCGTCGCTAAAACCCGATATACATACGCGAATCAAACAATTTGCATAAATTCAACGAACCCACGTTAATTATTTAACTTGCGGATTAAGCTTGCCAATCAGACCCCTTAATCCAGAGCAGACCGGCGACGTTCTGTTGCCATCGATATCGTATTATGCATTCATAACGTGGAGCCATGAATTTCTAAGGGTTGATAGATATCCGCTTTGCAGTACATCAAAAGGCCAGCGATATTGATATTGAAGTTAATCCTTTGATAATTACAATCAAATACAATTATTTTTACTTAAAAATACAATTAATCAAAATGATTTCGTGATTTTTCCAAAGACTTTATTTAATGCAAATTAGAAGTGGAAATATATTAATTTCCACATGTATAAATATCTCCTCAACAACAGCAATAAAGAAGTTACGTGAAATTTTATTACGAAAAGAATGCTCTTTTTGGTTTAAGTTAAAGGCATCCTTTTGTAGGAATATTTAATAATGCTAACAATTTCAAATTTTTAGGGGTTGTAATGGATTTTACTTTCTAGGATAGTTATTGGAAGGTTTTGACAGCATTCTTGGGTGTTTAAATGCAATGCATTGGCGACCTTGAAAGATTCTACATCGAAAAATACTACAGTCCCAGCATGACTTATTCTATTTCCTTGGGTGAAGAGCAAGCTGAAAGAAAAGCATTGAAAAACCTTGAAAAATATCAAAAAGCATGTTACAACATTCCTAAAAGACATTTTGGCGAAGATTTTCTAGCCATGACAAATACGTTTCCACAAGTGTATTGAAGCTGGGATGAGCATTTTGAAAAATTTTAAGCGTTCGTACTGACACGATCAATATTTTACCCAGAAAATGGGCATTACTTTTATAATGAATCCTGCATGCGTTAATTCAATGTTTGATTCTAAAGTGCTTTTTATTTCATCTTAAAGTCTAGCAATTAAGAAGAATAATTCGTCTAAAATTGTTGAGATATTGTAAAAAAAAAATCTAGAACTTTTGGAGCAAATTTTAGCAAATTGGAATGGAATTTCTAGTTATCTCGAAGAAACTTGATAAAAAATTATACCTAGATATTTTTTTTTTGAAATTTGAACCACTCTTCTAAAATAATTGTATAAAATCATTACAGATATTCCTGAAAAATTGATCTGAAAAGGAAAAAGATTTTAAAAATTAGGACGATAAATGAATTTTCAAAGTAATGGCTTTAAGCATCAATTATAAAAAGATTTTAAAAAATCTGGAGAAAAAATTACGGATAAATAGAACCATTCTCGCGATTGAGAACAGAAATTTCTAAAAATTTTAGAAATCTGGAAGAAAATTTGATTGAAAAAAGTCTGGAAATATTTTTTTTTAGATAATTTAATTGAGAAGTCTTCGTAACTCAGAAGATTCTAGAACACAAAAAAACTCTCTGCATAAAATCCAAAAAAATCTAGAAGAATAATATTTAGAAATTACTAATTAAGAAAAGTTTCGAAATTTAAAAAGGCCTTGAAAAGAATTTAGATAATTCCTAAAGAAAATAAAAGAAATTATAATTAAAAACCAACTGCCTTTTAACCTTGAAGAAAAGTATCGAAATTTAAAAGAGTAATTTCTGGGAAATTACAATTAAAAAAACAGCAAGAAAAACTCTTAAAAAATGTTAAATAATCTAAAAAAATGTTGCTACAAAATTATAAAACTATTGACGATTTTTTTTTTAATTAATGAAAATTTTAGAAATCTTGAATGAAGAATTTTAGAAATCTGAAGGATAACTCTAGCAATTTAAAAATAAATTCCAGCAAGTTTTTGTTCATTCTAAAATCCTGGAGGAAACAATTAATTATTTTTTAGAAAATTAAATAATCTGTAAGAAAATTATATTTGTAGAAGTATGAAAATATTCTTAGAAAATTCTCACACATTATTCGAACATTATGAAAATCTAGAAGAGAGATTATGGAGAATCCCGTAAAAATAAAATATCTGGAAGGAAAATATATATTATGGAACATTATAACAGTTTAGATGAGAGATTGTGAAAATTCTAAGAGATAATTCAATTTGTAAATAATAAGCTTATAAATTTCTTCTAAAGAAAATCTTTAGTAAAAACTTATTTTAGGAAGACGGAAGGATATTAAATGTATCATAAAGTAATGGCTTCGAGCATCAACTATAAAAAGATTTTAAAAAATCTGGAGGGAAAATTATTGAAATCAAAACCATTATCACGATTGAGAACAGAAATTTCTAAATATTCTAATAATCTGGAAGAAAATTTGATGGAAAAAGTCTGAAAATATATTTTTTAGAAGATTTAATTGTGGAGCCGTTTACTTTTTGATACATCTTGAGTATAATGAAGAAGATGTCATCGTATCTTATAAGATTCTAGAATATAAATTTTTTTAACAATAAATCCTGAAAACATCTATTGATATTGAAGAAAAATTTCTAGAAATTTCAAATAATCCTCTACAATAAATTCTGTAAATCATTAAAAATGTTTTTGGAAAATTGATCCGAAAGAAATGTTTTATGAAAAATTTGAAATCTGAAGCAAAAATTGTTAACCCTTAAAATTTTTGAAATCTGTGCATAAAATTCTAAAAATTTAGAAGAATAATTACTAATCGAGAAAAGTTTAGAAATTTACAAAGGCCTTGAAAAGGATTTAGATAATTCCGAGAGAAAATAAAAGAAATCAAAATTTAAAACCTTGTCTTTCAACTTTGAAGAAAAGTATCGACATTTAAAAGGAAAATTTCTGGAAATTACAATTAAAAGCAGCAAGAAAAACTCTTGAAAAAATGTTAGGTAATCTAAAAAAATGTTGCTACAAAATTATAAAACTATTGAATTTTTTTTTTATTTAATGAAAATTTTAGAAATCTGGAGAAAAATTGAGTATTTTTAGAAATCTGAATGATAATTTTAGCCAAATTTTTGTTGATTTTAAAACTCTGGAGGAAACTCTAATAATTAAAAAATTAAATTATCTAGAAGAAAATTATATTTGTAGTATTTGTATTTGTATTTGAAGTATTGAAAAATTCTTAATACTTAAAAATTTTGAAATCTGTGCATAAAATTCTAAAAATTTAGAAGAATAATATTTGGAAATTACTAATTAAGAAAAGTTTCTAAATTTAAAAAGGCCTTAAAAAAGAATTTAGAAAATTCCGAAAGAAAATAAAAGAAATTAAAATTAACTCCAACTGTCTTTTAACCTTGAAGAAATGTTTAGAAATTTAAAAGAGAAATATCTGGGAAATTACAATTAAAAACAGCAAGAAAAACTCTTGAAAAATTGTTAGGTAATTTAAAAGAAATATTGCTACCAAATTATAAAACTCTTGAAGATTTTATTTATTTAATGAAAATTTTAGAAATCTGGAGAAAAATGGAGAATTTTTAGAAATCTGAAGGATAATTTTAGCAATTTAGAAGTAAATTCTAACCAAATTTTTGTTGATTTTAGAACTCTGGAGGAAACTCTAATAAATAAATAAAAATTAGAAAATTAAATTATCTGAAAGAAAATTATATTTGTAGAAGTATGGAAAAATTTTTAGAAAAATTCTTTACACTTAAAAAATTTGAAATCTGTTCATAAAATCCTAAAAATCAGAAGAATTATATTTAGAAATTACTAATTAAGAAAATTTTTTTAAATCTAAAAATGCATTGAAAAATAAATTTGGAAAATTCCGAGAGAAAATAAAAGAAATTAAAAATAAAAACCAACTGTCTTTTAGCCTTGAAGAAAAGTTTAGAAATTCAAATGAGAAATTTCTAGGAAATTACAATTAAAGAACCAACAAGAAAAACTCTTGAAAAAATATTAGGTAATCTAAAAGAAATATTGCTACAGAATTATAAAACTCTTGAAGATTTTTTTATTTAATTAAAATTTTAGAAATCATGAAAAAAATGGAGAATTTTTAGAAATCTGAAGGATAATTTTAGCAATTTAGAAGTAAATTCTAACCAAATTTTTGTTGATTTTAGAACTCTGGAGGAAACTCTAATAAATAAAGGAAAATTAGAAAATTAAATTATCTGGAAGAAAATTATATTTGTAGAAGTTTGGAAAATTCTTAGAGAAATTCTTAACACTTAAAAAATTTGAAAGAATTATATTATACTAATTTATTATTATACTAATTAAGAAAAGTTTTTTAAATCTAAAAAGCCTTGAAAAATAAATTTGGAAAATTTCGAGAGAAAATAAAAGAAATTAAAATTAAAAACCAACTGCCTTTTAACTTTAAAGAAAAGTATCGAAATTTAAAAGAAAAATTTCTGAGAACTTACAATTAAAAACAGCAAGAAACACTCTTGAAAAAATGTTAGGTAATCTAAAAGAAGTATTGCTACAAAATTGTAAAATTTATTTTGAATATTTTTTTTATTTAATGAAAATGAAGAATTTTTAGAAATCTGAAGGATAATTTTAGCAATTTAGAAATAAATTCTAGCCAAATTTTTGTTGATTTTAAAACTCTGGAGGAAACTCTAATAATTAAAAAAAATTAGAAAATTAAATTATCTAGAAGAAAATTATATTTGTAGAAGTATGGAAAAATTCTTAGAGAAATTCTTAACACTTAAAAAATTTGAAAGAATTATATTATACTAATTTATTATTATACTAATTAAGAAAAGTTTTTTAAATCTAAAAAGCCTTGAAAAATAAATTTGGAAAATTCAGAGAGAAAATAAAAGAAATTAAAATTAAAAACCAACTGTCTTTTAGCCTTGAAGAAAAGTTTAGAAATTCAAATGAGAAATTTCTAGGAAATTACAATTAAAGAACCAACAAGAAAATCTCTTGAAAAAATATTAGGTAATCTAAAAGAAATATTGCTACAGAATTATAAAACTCTTAAAGATTTTTTTATTTTAATGAAAATTTTAGAAATCTGGAGAAAAATGAAGAATTTTTAGAAATCTGAAGGATAATTTTAGCAATTTAGAAGTAAATTCTAACCAAATTTTTGTTGATTTTAGAACTCTGGAGGAAACTCTAATAAATAAAGGAAAATTAGAAAATTAAATTATCTGGAAGAAAAATATATTTGTAGAAGTTTGGAAAAATTCTTTACACTTAAAAAATTTGAAATCGGTTCATAAAATCCTAAAAATCAGAAGAATTATATTTAGAAATTACTAATTAAGAAAAGTTTTTTAAATATAAAAAAGCCTTGAAAAATAAATTTGGAAAATTCCGAGAGAAAATAAAAGAAATTAAAATTAAAAACCAACTGTGTTTTAACCTTGAAGTAAAGTTTATAAATTTAAAAGAGAAATTTCTAGGAAATTACATTTAAAAAACCAACAAGAAAAACTCTTGAAAAAATATTACGTAACCTAAAAGAAATATTGCTACAGAATTATAAAACTCTTGAAGATTTTTTTTATTTAATGAAAATTTTAGAAATCAAAAAAAAAAATGGAGAATTTTTAGAAATCTGAAGGATAATTTAAGCAATTTAGAAATAAATTCTAGCCAAATTATTGTTGATTTTAAAACTCAGAAGGAAACCCTAATAATTAAATAAAAATTAGAATATTAAATTATCTGGAAAAAAATATATTTGTAAAAGTATGGAAAAATTTAAAAAGGCCTTAAAAAGAGAATTTAGAAAATTCCGAGAGAAAATAAAAGAAATTAAAATTAAAAACCAACTGCCTTTTAACTTTAAAGAAAAGTATCGAAATTTAAAAGAAAAATTTCTGAGAAATTACAATTAAAAACAGCAAGAAACACTCTTGAAAAAATGTTAGGTAATCTAAAAGAAGTATTGCTACAAAATTGTAAAATTTATTTTGAATATTTTTTTTATTTAATGAAAATTTTATAAATCTGGAGAAAATGGAGAATTTTTAGAAATCTGATGAAGAATCATTCTAGCAAGTTAGAAATAAATTCTAGCCAAATTATTGTTGATTTTAGAACTACCAAGGAAACTCTAATAAATAAATAAAAATCAGAAAATTAAATTATCTGGAAGAAAAATATATTTGTAGAAGTATGGAAAAATTCTTTAAAAAATTCTTAACACTTAAACATTTTTAAATCAGAGCATAAAATCCTAAAAATCAAAAGAATAATATTAAGAAATTACTAATTAAGAAAAGTTTCTAAATTTAAAAAGGTTTTAAAAAAGAATTTAGAAAATTCCGAGAGAAAATAAAAGGAATTAAAATTAAAAACCAACCGCCTTTTAACCTTGAAAAAAATATCGAAATTTAAAATAGAAATTTCTGGGAAATTACAAAAACAACAGCAAGAAAAACTCTTGAAATAATGTTAGGTCATTTAAAAGAAATGTTGCTACAAAATTATAATACACTTTAAGATTTTTTTTATTTAATGAAAATTTAAAAAAACTGGAGAAGAATGTAGAATTTTAGAATTCTAAAGGATAATGCCAGCAATTTATAAAATAAATTCTAGCAAATTTGTATTCATTTTAAAACTCTGTAAGAAACTCTAATAATTATTTTTTTTAATAAAATTAAATTATCTGGATGAAAAGTAGATTTTAGAAGTATGGAAGAATTCTTAGAAAATTCTAGAAATTACACATTATATATTTTGGAATATTATAAGTCTAGATGAGAAATTCTGATAAATAATAAAAATAATAATTAATTTTTTTTTTAATCGGAAAGAAATTTAAATTTTTACGAATTTTGGTAGATTCTAGAAACGCAGAGGAAAAATTATTAGAAAATAGAGTCTGGAAAAATATTTTTAATAAAATTACGTTGAGGAAAATATAAGCAATTTAGAAGAGATATTTCTGAGAATATTAGAAACCTGAAGAAGTATTGAAAATATTTTGGTTTAAAGTATAGAATCCTCGAAGAAAATTTCAACAATTTAGAAAATAAATATCTTTAATATAGAAATTTAGGAAAAATTAATATTACATTCAGGAAGTCTTTAACAGAAATTTCTAAAGGTTTCAAAATCTTTGAAGAAATTCCTTTGAAGAAAATTCTTAAAATTTGAAAATGCTAAAAAATTCTAAAAAATTGAAACAAAAATGCTATTTACGAAAAATTACAAAAGTAGGTAGGGGTGATATGCGTTAATTTGTTTCAAGTAAACACGACTTAATCTTCAGAAAGCCAGCAGGTTCAACAGCTACAAAATTTTGCTTAAGCTTGCCTTTGTATGTTAAGGTGGAGATAATCGAGTAAACTCGCATCCTGTATCTTTTCAGATATGCTTTGATGCCATCAATAAATTCGTCCATAGCGAAACGAGTGGGACTTTTATCCGCAATCAGGGCATCCGAGCAACGTCGCTTCTGGGATTTCCTTTAATTTCATTAGCGCTAATGAATGTGTTGGCTAAATAGTTCATTAGACTAGAAGCGACGCCAATAAAACACGTCTTAAGTACACGAAATACTCCAGAGGTCGCACTCTGGCACGCGTTCCACCGTGAATTAATATCCCATTAGTGAGGCAATCAACTTTATTCTCTGGCACAATTTTTTTTTCTTGCGTTTTTCCTCGTGCGTCAGGATCCACTGTTGTTCGGAAAGACACGCTCGAATGGATCCGAGAGCACAAAAAGGCAGATAATGGTTCCTCATTTGAGGAATTAATGAAATAAAACGCGCCGCGGTGAAAAAGGAAGTTTTCATTATGCCATTGTTGCTCGATTGTTTCACGGGACGGCGATCAGGACTACGGCGGCGGGGGGGTTGGAAGATACAACGCAAACAGACGTTTCTGGTCTTCTCAACAATGGGGGCCCCGGCGTGGCAGTTTTGTAATTGAATTGGTTACTTTTTACGGAATCGAGATGTTCTTTGCTTTACGTTCGCTCTTTGTCAACTTTTTAGTCGGTACACTTCCTAAATGTACTGTCTAAAACAATGCTTCAACCCTTCGCCTTGATTAGTTCTGAATTCCGGTCCGGAGTTTACACAGTATACTAATTAGGGAGTTTACTCCGAGGAAATAAATGTTAAATAAATTTACTGCGACCAATTTCATCTCACTCTACTTTATTGGATCGAGTCCGTATTGTCTTGATGCGTTGCTGCATACATCTCTTTCCATTTACTCGATGGAATGTTTCATTACATATCGCATAAACTTTGTATGTTGTAATTGCTTAATGCTACTAGTCAGCTTAATATTTATATACGTATTATGCGTACATATCAAGTAAAATGTAAATGCGACGGCAACATTTCTTACAATTAACTAAGATATGGAATCGGCATCTCCAGACTGCGCATGTGCCAACTAAGACAAAGCACTTACACACCTCAAATCCTTACCTCGATGATATCGCCAATAAAACCTTTAAAGTACATCTCGAAGCTGTATGGAAGATGATATTCAACAGCAGAAGCACAAAGATTTAACCTTAAGGGATAACCACTTAAAAGTATCCGTTTGTTCCAGTGATAGGCTTTCGGATAAACTATTTTTCTTGCGAGTATGGGTATGCCTGTCAGCAAAGATCAGCGAGGAGGGTGAATAATAGCACCTCCGCTCTATATGTCGATATAGTTTTATACCCTAGTATATAAACCTTAATCATAGATTAGAGTTTTACCCTCGCCACTTCTTACAGTTACCTATGATTAGTTTCCGAAGCTTCTTCCATTTTGGTGTAGAGTTTCACTATTTGTTTCCTCCAAACCGCATTGAGAAGGTAAGAGCCTAGGTTGTTCTTAGTGTAGTGCTAATTTCTATGTTGGGACTTAAGGTTGGAGTGATTGCTCCCATATGTTCTAATCTGTTCTGCACCTGTCTAACCAAGCTTGTAGGTCGATATCACCAGTCTTTTTAATATCTAAGCAGATGTTCTTATCTGCTTAATATCCATACATCTAATGTTATTGGCAAAACCTACATATGCAGAGTAGCGCAATTATAGATCTCTACGGAATAACAATGGTTACTGCGGAGGATCTGTACCTTAGTCGCCTCGATTTCTTTGATTAATAGATGGCTGGTACAAAACTAACTGCGATTCATGCTTCTAATAAGCATACGTATGCCTTTCATCGTAAAATTACCCAAAACGATAGCCCAGAGAAGTGAGTTAAATATGTTGCTTACATCTCTTGTTAGTTTCTTCACTCGAAAAGGGCATCCATCGTTGAACGCCTCTTAACAAAACTGTATTGTCTTGGTGATAGGTCTCCAGATGAAAGCCAAATGATCAATATCTTTAAGACTTATCAACTACATCTAGGAGGCACATGAGACCTAGTCCAGTGCTCTTATATACCAATGGAAATCCTTTCAGGAGGAAACATTTGTTGAAAGCATATAACATAATTTCGAAGTTAGTAATCCCGATTGAGCTCGATATCTTAAAGCAGGAAAAGGATTTAACAGTCCCTTCTACTTCTTCCTCGAAATTTTAGAAAACATTTTGGGAAATTTCTAATATGCTAAATAATGAACAATGGAAGAAAACGAAAAACTGTTAAAACTTTATATATATACACGAAACAATAAATATTGGGGAAATTTTCAACCCTAAAATAAAATTTTCAAAATTTGCACCAAATATTTTTATAAAGTCGAATAAAGAAAAACGTCTTAAGAAAAAAAACTATCAAAATATGTAAAAAGAGATGCTAAACATGTCTAGAAGTCTGGAAAAGAAAAACTACAAAAAATTCTTTGATCTATCGAAGAAATTTCTTAAAATTTGAAGGTTATAATAAAGTAAAGACATTGCGAAAAATTATCGATAAATAAGAATTCTCGATTTCAAAATAAATCCTAGAAAATGGAAAATATAGAAGAAAGTTTTGATAGGATAGAGGAAATTCTGGTAGATAATTCTCGCAAATGGAAGAAAGGTTACTAAAAATTTAAAAGTGCGAGAAAAATGGTCGAAAATTGTTTAACATTTCGAAATATATCCGAAATTAGGGAACAAAAGTTTGGAATATTATAATAAGCTGATGAAAGAATATCAAATATTTTATATGCCAGTTTTGACCAAATCAAATTTTCATTCTCTAAAAGATGGACAATAAGTCAAATAGCAATGGTAAATAGAACAAAGAGAATTCTTGGACTCTCATTGAGTGAGAAATAAAGCAAAGATGGTAGGAAAATAAAGGAAATTTTCTTTTAAAAATATGTATTAGAAAAATTCCTGAAAATTTGAAAAAAAAATATTTAAGAAAACATTGGTAGGAAGAATTCTGAGAAATCTCTATCGAAAATTGTTGAAAATTGTTTGTTTGAAAACACTAATTTTTGGGAAATTCCAATTGATTAAAAAAGCATGGTGAAAGAAAACGTGATGAAAAATCTAGAAATCTAGATGAAAAGATAATTTCCGATTCCTCCAAGAAAATTTTTTGATTTCTCATTATTCCAATAAGGTGAAGCAAAACATGGTAATTAACTTTTAATAAGTGAAAGAAAAGGCCTTAAAAAATCAATTTTTGATTTTGTTGATTAATTAGTGCATTATTTCCAAAAACAGTTAAATTTCTATTATTTGATGATGATGCAAAGTTATTAGAATTAGTTACTTGCATTCTTATTTAAAAATCTACAATTACTTATGTCGTGATTATTTCTTTTACAATTATTACAAAAAAGTCTTTTTTCTACGTAAATTAAGTGCTTTTTCTTCTGAAATTGCGGCTACGAGTGCTGAATTAAAATTATCAAAATTTTTATATCGTAACATTTGAGAAATTTGAGGATGAGAGTGATGAACAAATCTATTTAAAGTAATTTCGTTAATCATTTTAATGTTTCCGGGATTTTCATCAGGATTGGTTGAATTTTGTTGAATTGTTGAAAGAGAACGCGAATTTAATGTTTCTAACCTTTGAGCGAAATCTGAGATTAACTCGTTTGATTTTTGTTTAGAATTATTTAATTCTTCCACGATTTGTACATAATGTTTTTCATCTTGATATAATTGTTTTAATTGTTCTTTTAATTCGGACCGATTATTAAAAGATTTATAAGCAAGTTGATCTTTAGCACGACTAGAAATTTTTGCTAAGATTAAGTATAATAAAGGTATTTTTTGGGCTTCGAGGGCTAACTTATCTGCATTATTGCAGTTAGAAATAAATTGACCTAATTCAAATCGGTTTCCATAAAAACCTTTAGGGATTAATTGAGCGAGAAATTCCATAGAAAGTAATGGTGTGGGATTAGGTGGGTTAGACATTGTCAAACGTGTTTATCAAACCTCAAGAGTAGTAAAAAAATGCACTTACTTTTGAATCCTACCGACTGCGCCAGTTGTTGTAGTTGTTCTTCTTCCGTTTTGAATGTTTCAGTTTTTGTTTTTGGAAATGAAACAAACACTTTTAGAGCAAAATGTAGTCTCATTTATTTAAATTATTACACATGTATTTATGCGAAAACAATATCAATTTACAAACAAATGACAATTTCTATGGTTGATACAATGCACAAAAGGGAGATAAGGGAAATCGGAGAACGGAGTGCGAAGAATGGAATGCGGCGAGTAAATAGTGATTATCGGGTGATGTACGAAAAAAATATACAATTATATTTCTTCCTGATCATTTTCAATTAGTTTTGTACTTTGAAAATGATCAGGAATGATCGATACACGTGTCAGGCAACTGAAAATAAAAATATTATGAATTAGTTTCTCACTTAACCAGTGGTGAAACATTTTTGTATTAATTTGATAGTTGAATTAAAACACTTGGTATATCACCTTGATAATGTCCTATAGTCATTATCAAGGTGATATACCAAGTGTTTTAATTCAACAATGAAAATAAAAATATTATGGAACATTATTTCATAGGGACCTATAATGAAGCCTTGGGGTATAATATTAAAACTTCTTGATATTTCCTTAAGTAAGGAGTTTTGTTAAGATAATTTGAGCTTAAAAGATTACTGTGTACATTAAAGCTTAGGTACAGGTAAGACAAGTAGGAAATGCTGTGTGTAAATATTATTCATTAAAAAATAAATAATCGAAACACAGTTATTATGCTTTTTTATGATGTGATGATTATATTTTAAAAACCTATTTAGTTTAGTTAAACGTACATTTTCAAGATTAATATAATTGATACATTCACGTTACTATTTGCTGGTATAATAAAAATTTAGTTTTGTTAATCAAGATAAAACGTGTAGGTTGTTTTCTTTATATTTTAATTAGGCGTGTTTTAGCTTTCCTCCTAATTGAAAACACTTCTTGTGTCTACAGTTCCTAATTGCGAAACTTGAAAATGTCAACGGTAATATCGAGATGGTGTGCAGAGTGCAGAGAAAATATTAATGCACACCCATACGTTTTAGCAACATTGAAGTGCAGCAGCAAAGGAAGGCCGGGTTTCGTTAAATCTATCCCGAACCTGTCACGTTTAATGCACCCGAAAACGCATAGGGGTGACGACGAGGAACAACATCAAAGGGATACCCCGCTTCATTACAGTTAATTTCTTCTGCCATTCTCCGCGTCCCACGTTTCTCTTTCTTTTGAAGTGAACAAGGAGGACGCCTACACCCATTTCGCAGCCGCCCTCGTGCACTTATTGGATTCACTTACACTTTTTCCCCGTTTCCCCGGCAATTAGGAGATGCGGGTCCGCGGGGTCCGTGTTTGAAGTGGGATTTGAGGGAGGATTATGGACCCGTCGGGACAGGCACGCGCCCTCACAATCCGACCCGCGTGTCCACCAAGATTATGGGCCCGATGTTTGCGAGTTGTGTGTTTATGCAAAGGGGGTGTGTTTGTAATTAAGTGTGGTCTGCTTCGGATCGAGAGAGAGCTGGTTTCTGAAATTGGCATGCCAGGTGGGAAGCAACTGGGACACTTGTAGGGATTTACGACGCGTGGCGGAACAATCTGCATTGCCAACTGTCGGTACACTTTCCGAATATAATAAGGCAACATAATATATCCAGAATATGAAACAGACGTGCATCTATTTAATATGCACGCGCAAATGCAGGCACTTGCGAACTATAAAGCGGTCATGGATAAATGCATACTTATTTGAAAGCTTCGTGGGATATAATCTGGTGATTAACACAATACCGACTAGAAAGGCAATTAACTAATGTGGTTACATAGAGGTAAGCGTGTTCGGTTTGGTAAAATGATATCCATCTACAGTTTGAGGGTTACATATTATTAAATAATAGATTCAACGTAATCAAACTTCCTTTTGTTATGAAACAGAAACTCGCCCATTAAATTTCAGATAGTATTAGTTATTATTGTGACGAGTGCTTTTGAAAACTCGTTCTAATTTTGTTTGTGTTAATCATAAAGATATAACTCATCTGCCTGATGAAGCCACTGTGTGGTGAAACAATCGTGTTTTTTATTATAAGATATAACTCGTTTATTAATGCATAATTTTCAAATTACCACATGTATACACTTTTAAGGGTGAATTAAAAATTAGAATTAACTATTTTCAAAAGGTTATACTCTGAAAATGATCTGTAATGATCGAAACACGTGTCAAGCGATTGAAAATGAAAATTACAAGTGTTTTTCTTCGCCAAATTTATTTACAATTTTTTTTACAGTTCAGGTAGATTAGAAATGGACTGAAATTGCAATATTATTTTGGCACAGGACCTAAAATAGAGCCCCGAGGTACACCTTAAACATTTTTTGAATGACATAGCCTTACCCAATGTAGCACTTAAGCTTACTTTATGTAAAAACTAATAAAGTATTAAGAATTGAAATTAATAAATACTGTATATATAAGGATTAAAATACAGATATTAGATGAAATATACAAAAGGAAGCAAGAGAAATTATTGTACAGAAATGCAGAAAATTATATTGCTGATATTAATTAAGTTAGTTTGTATTATAATATTCAACTCTATACTCAATATTTACATTTTATTATTAAAATTTTCTCCATTAGATGAGCGATAAAACCTTTTCCGCATTAACCGCAAACATGGGGGGGGGGTAATTTCGCCGGCTGGAAAAATAAAAGTCGTAAACCTGTTTGATGCACGAAAAGTTCGCAGTCATTACCGTATGAGGAACCGTATTTTGTGGCAATAATAAAGTATGCGCTATTAGATTTACATATGCACATAACTTCCATCTCCAACATCCAGAACACGAAACGTAAACATGCCAGAAATTATTGTGGACCTTATTGTAAAAACGCATAAAGCTCGGGCGTTACGGGGCGCTTTAATATATTTTAACGTCGAATAGTTTTCCCAAGTTTTTAAAAGAGCGAATAAAATTATCGTTCCTCAGTCCGGCGGTATGATTTTCTATCTTGTGTCTGTTTTGTTGAAGATGTTATTTTTTTTTAATTGTTTGCGTCGTTTCGGTTATTATCTACGACTCCATTCCGTAGAAAAGGATCGAGAAAATATAACATCGAAGAAATTAGATGTCGAGGGTCTGACTTTTTAATACTTCAGCCATTTTTTAAAAGCAGCTCTTGCATTCTCGATACTCCACTTGTTGTTATAGGACTTTTATTGACTCATTCTCCATGTCTCCCGAAATCAGACTGTTAACCAACAATTATATTTACAGGTTATGAAAATGCTGTTTTCCAGTATCAAGCTAGAGAAATTTAATCAATACTTTAAACCATTAACGTCATTCATTGTAGTCTGTATTCAGTCTAAAATGTCATAAAAATTTAAGAATAATAATCTAATATTTATTAAATCAGACTGTAAAAATGTTTAAATTACTGGACCAATGTGCGCTTAAGTATTTAATAAATATTTCACTTATTCTATTAAGAATTATAATTGGCTCAGTCGGTAGGATTTCCACCTAATCTCTTGTCTAAAGTAGGAGATATGGTTCTTGTGATAAATCATTGCTACAATCCTAAATTGAATAAAAAAATATCAGCTAAATTAATTTGTCCCTTTGAAATAGTAGAGATTGTTTCAAATACAAATGTAAAAATCAAAAGAAAAAAGATAATGGCCTTGAGCCGAAACTAGTTGAATAAATTATTAATTTGTGAAACAAGCCAAGTGAATTTTAATTTAATCTAAAACCTACATTAAGAAAATAGTTACTTATCATAACAATAACGTAAAACCTGTAACAAAAGGTCAACAAAATGATCAAATCAATCCTATTAATCCTTTTAACGTTCCTTAGCTTAACTCAATCGCAAACTTATAATATAACCTCATTGCATCAAAATCAGGCATTTATTAAGACCAATTAGGAAACGCTAAAGTTGCTAACTCAAAACACACCCTTCTATCATTTTTTGATCTTTCATTAAGTGAAAAACAATTACATTTGTTAAACAATTATTACAACAAATTTTTAGACATGTGCTCTCACAAAACTACGAATCATGTAGTTTACTTTTGCGAAAATAGTTTATTGCCAACTAAACAAAAAATTAAAAGAATTTCATCTAAACTTGATTCTATTAATCAATTATGCGAATCGCATAGAGAGAGTAAAGAGAGGTTTATTCAATGGTTTATCTTATGCTTTCAATTGGTTATTTGGTATTCCATATTCTGCAGATGCCGAATATTATGATGAATCTATTAAACTACTGATTAAAGATAATAAAAAACGAAATAATGTCCTATCAAAACAACTTAGTAAAATATCTAGTTCATTAGTAACATTTTATGCATCAATTAAAAATTTGATTAAATACAAAAATCAATTAAATTCAAACATAAACTAGTTGGATTCATCTTGATTAGAAATTAAAAACACTTGGTTTGTTTCACAGAATATTTATTATTTTTTCTCTCCGACTAGTTTCGATGTCATTATCAAGGAGTCATTTATCGAGGAGACATTTTGTCGAAACTAGTCGGAGAGAAAAAATAATAAATATTCTGTGAAACAAACCAAGTGTTTTTAATTTCTAATCAAGATTTTTCAAATATGTTTCACCACGGGTTAAATGAGCAATTAATTAAATATAGTTGGATTCATTTACTCAAGAGGTTTCATCAGCAATTAACGATATTAAAAAAACAGCAGCTTATTTCTGAACAAATTATTTTGCTTAACGGAATTTCTTCAGGTTTAGAACACTCTTGTGACTTATTAATTTCATCTATTATCTTAGCAAAAAACAATATTTTTCACCCAGATATTATATCACCAGAATTAGGACAAGTAGTTTTGCAAAACGACCAAGAATTTCCATATAAATTAAATCAAAATTTAACATCATTACTTTATAACATCATTAAAATCAATGTCTTACATATAAACAAAAAAGTAATTTTTGCTATAAAAATACCAATTTGTAACAAACAAAATTTCGGCATTTTTCAAATGATCCCAGTTCCGATTGGCCACAACAATTCCCATTTATATTCATTTATTTAAGTTAATCTTAATAAGCGTTAACCGTGTTTATTACAACCCCATGGAGGATGTAAATAAATGTATCGAATTAACTTATGGCAAATGGATTTGCTCTTTAACAACAAGAGCTACTGAAAAACCAATTTGCGAAACACTATTGCTGCAACAGAAATTGAAAGAAGCACCATCAATCTGCAAGGTTCACAATATGGAAATGGATGTAGAATTATTTCAACCAATCCAAGGACGGTAATGGAGTCAACAACAGTAACATTGATGTGCGACCATGATGAATATTTGGATTTGGATCTTCATGGTAGTGGAATCCTACAAATTACTAAAAACTACAAGGTCTACACCACCACTACAGTTCTTGAGGCCCCGAGAGATTCTGTATCGAATGCCAGCCGCAGTAACATGTCCAGCTTCATGCCAGCCATCAACATCATCCAGGACAACTATTGTGATAAGGCCGATGACAGTGAATTCGAATTTAAAGAAACATTTAGTAATGTGGAAGAGATGGATTTAAAAATTGATGAATTAACTATGGCGTCCCAGTGAGGATTTGTAAGAAGATAACAAACAGTTTTTTTCTAATCACACTTCTCGGATTTTTATCATTTTTAACTCAATCATATCTATTATTTTGTTTATATTAATATTTTGTGTTTGTAAATATTGTAAATTATTTGAATTAAAAATAAATAAATATTAAATAAAAAAATCGTAATAAATTTTTTATTGAATCACAAAACTTTAAAAACTCAAATTAACTTTTTTACACGTATACTTTTTAACGTAGACTAATCCAGTACATTCTTGAATGTTGTCGGCGTTAACTTGGTGGTACATTTTAATAAGATAATTAAAACACTTTAACTTTGTTTTACCACAAAAAATATTTATTGCTGTGACTATAGTTTCGAACATTCACTGTTCATTATCAAACATAAAGTACTTAAAAATAAATTAACAGGTGTTATTTATATGCCTTCGAAAAGAGGAGAGTACATCAGGTCAGTCTGGTCATTAAGAAGGGAAAAACCGGGATTAATTTTGGCTTTATGAATTTCTAGCGCTTCCAGTAAATCCATTTTACGGCCTTTATCCGTAAAGTGGATTACTGAAAGTACATCCTTGCCGAAAGTGTGATTATTTTCTATTAAATGATTAGCAAAAGTTGAGTTGTTATGTTTTAATCGAAATGCTCGTTCGTGTTCTTTTAGTCGTGTTTCAAAATTACGACCAGACTGACCGATGTAAATTCCTTTACATGATTCGCAAGTTAATCTATAAATGCCGGATTTTTTCATAATGTCTATTTTAGTTTTAGGGTTAAAAATTATGTTTGAAATTTTATTATTACATTTAAATGCTACTTTTACATTACATTTTTCCAATATATTTTTGATCTTGAGGCTAATCATTCCAAAATACGTTAAACATTGAAACCGCTTATTGTCTTCTGAATTTTGTGGTGTATATATATATTTTTGAACTTGTTTCAATTTGTGTTTTTTTAATAATTGATCAATTAAAGTAGCCGAGTAACCATTGTTTTCGGCCATTTGTTTTATAATTCTCATTTCTTTGAGAAATGATTCGGGGCTTAAAGGTAACTTGAGAGCTCTATTAATTAAGAAATTAAATGATGCTATTTTATGTTTAAAGGGATGTCGGGAATTATTAGGAATTATAGTGTCAGTAAAGGTAGGTTTTCTAAAGATGTCGAATTTAAGAGTATTATTAAGTTTAGAGATGGATAGATCTAAAAAATTAATGGTGTTGTTAGTTTCTGTTTCTACAGTAAAGTTAATTGATGGATGCAGAGAGTTGAGAAAATTAAGGAAATTGGAAATTTGTCTATCAGTACCTACGAAGCATGCTAATATATCATCTACATATCTATACCACCACCTTATGTGTTTTTTACCTAACGGGGAATTGAGGATAATATTAGTTAAGTGTTCCATAAAGATTTCTGCTAATAGGGGACTAAGGGGTGAGCCCATTGCTAGGCCTTCTTTTTGTAAGGAAAATTTATTGTTAAAGGAAAAGTAATTGTGTGTTAGTATGGTTTCTAAAATATTTAAAAATTCTATTTTGACTGTGGGATTAACGTTATTTTTATCAAGGTGTTGAATAATTAATTCTATACAATCTTTAGGGGGAATGTTAGCAAACATATTAGCTACGTCGAAGGATACTAGTTTAGAATTAGGGTCAAGTGTGTTATTATTGAGGTTAGTAATTAGTTCAGATGTGTTTTTAATAGAATGGGGGTCTGAAAAATTGGTGAGAGATTTAAAGATGGAAGCTAATTCAAAAGATAGAGTTTTGGCAGGTGTGTTGGAATAGGAAACTACAGGGCGAATTGGTTGGTTTTCTTTATGGATCTTAATGAAGCCGTATAGTCTAGGAGCTGTGGGGTTCATAGGAAGAAGATGTGATTTGTTTTGCTTGGGGAATAATGGATTATCTATTGTAATGAGGGATTTTAATTTTGTTTGTAAATTGAAAGTGGGGTCCTTTTTAATTTCAAGTACATTTGAGGAATTAATAAAATCTTGAATTTTTTGTTCGTAGTCTATTCTATTTAATATTACTGTCGAGTTACCTTTATCCGCTTTTGTAATTATGAGATTATTATTTTTAATTTTTTGCTTTAATGATTTAAAAGTCCTTTGATCTGTGTTTGACACTGAAGGTGTATTTTTAATTAATTGGGAAATTTTGTTTTTTTGAAAAATGGTGGCATTTGAATGTTTTAGAGCCAATTCAGACTCGACAATAAGGGTTTCTTTGAAAAATGGATCGTTAATATGCGGTGAAAATTTTGGACCAGAACTTAACATTGCTGTTTCGTCTTTGTTAAATGTGATGTTAGTGTTATTGATTATTCTTGGATGAAACGTTGTGGGGCTTGTTGGAGTTCTTACTTTGGTGTGTTGTTGTTGTTCTAAGTTCTTCAATTTCTTTTTCTGGGCGGTCATCTTTTGGAACCGGAGGCGGCTTACTTTTTGTCGGACGTAATCTTGAAGGAGGTCGAATTCTACCGGGTGGAGATGATGGGCCAGTTCTGTGTGTATAATTTTGATGTATATCATTAGTGTATCTCTCCTTTTAAACCATGATCTCGCCTCTTCTTTCAGCCATGTCCTTTCCGCTATTCTCGTTGCTTTTGATGCCGCGATTGATTTAGACTTAATTGAGCACTGCACAAACTTTGGTATAATGTTAAGTTTTAGGCACTGTTGATTAAACCAAGCATTTAGGGAAGCTTGCTGTTTCTTGAGATGTAGTTTTAAGTACTTTTTCGCCTGGACTGCTACACTAGCTTTAATTAATTCTTGAATGTTGTCGGCGTTAACTTGGTGGTACATTTTAATAAGATAATTAAAACACTTTAACTTTGTTTTACCACAAAAAATATTTATTGCTGTGACTATAGTTTCGAACATTCACTGTTCATTATCAAACATAAAGTACTTAAAAATAAATTAACAGGTGTTATTTATATGCCTTCGAAAAGAGGAGAGTACATCAGGTCAGTCTGGTCATTAAGAAGGGAAAAACCGGGATTAATTTTGGCTTTATGAATTTCTAGCGCTTCCAGTAAATCCATTTTACGGCCTTTATCCGTAAAGTGGATTACTGAAAGTACATCCTTGCCGAAAGTGTGATTATTTTCTATTAAATGATTAGCAAAAGTTGAGTTGTTATGTTTTAATCGAAATGCTCGTTCGTGTTCTTTTAGTCGTGTTTCAAAATTACGACCAGACTGACCGATGTAAATTCCTTTACATGATTCGTTAGGTAAAAAACACATAAGGTGGTGGTATAGATATGTAGATGATATATTAGCATGCTTCGTAGGTACTGATAGACAAATTTCCAATTTCCTTAATTTTCTCAACTCTCTGCATCCATCAATTAACTTTACTGTAGAAACAGAAACTAACAACACCATTAATTTTTTAGATCTATCCATCTCTAAACTTAATAATACTCTTAAATTCGACATCTTTAGAAAACCTACCTTTACTGACACTATAATTCCTAATAATTCCCGACATCCCTTTAAACATAAAATAGCATCATTTAATTTCTTAATTAATAGAGCTCTCAAGTTACCTTTAAGCCCCGAATCATTTCTCAAAGAAATGAGAATTATAAAACAAATGGCCGAAAACAATGGTTACTCGGCTACTTTAATTGATCAATTATTAAAAAAACACAAATTGAAACAAGTTCAAAAATATATATATACACCACAAAATTCAGAAGACAATAAGCGGTTTCAATGTTTAACGTATTTTGGAATGATTAGCCTCAAGATCAAAAATATATTGGAAAAATGTAATGTAAAAGTAGCATTTAAATGTAATAATAAAATTTCAAACATAATTTTTAACCCTAAAACTAAAATAGACATTATGAAAAAATCCGGCATTTATAGATTAACTTGCGAATCATGTAAAGGAATTTACATCGGTCAGTCTGGTCGTAATTTTGAAACACGACTAAAAGAACACGAACGAGCATTTCGATTAAAACATAACAACTCAACTTTTGCTAATCATTTAATAGAAAATAATCACACTTTCGGCAAGGATGTACTTTCAGTAATCCACTTTACGGATAAAGGCCGTAAAATGGATTTACTGGAAGCGCTAGAAATTCATAAAGCCAAAATTAATCCCGGTTTTTCCCTTCTTAATGACCAGACTGACCTGATGTACTCTCCTCTTTTCGAAGGCATATAAATAACACCTGTTAATTTATTTTTAAGTACTTTATGTTTGATAATGAACAGTGAATGTTCGAAACTATAGTCACAGCAATAAATATTTTTTGTGGTAAAACAAAGTTAAAGTGTTTTAATTATCTAATCCAGTACATAATTATTTAAATCGAAAGAAATAAATATGCAAATCGAGACAAAGAGTGTTTAAAAACAAACATTATTATTTTAACGGGCTGTTTTCACCCGTGCCCCTCTTTTGTTTTAATAATTCACAATCGGACATTAAAACAACACTATCCATAACGGAACACTGCCGAGCGAAAGGTGGAAAAGGTACGGGAAAAAAAACCGCAATCCTCCCTACAAAGCTGATTTGAATTTCAAAGTACACGAACGAATCCCGGCGTTAAAATCTGCGAAAAAGAGAAATGAAATATGCAGAAATCGAGAATAATAATTCCCCACCTCCGCTCTTCCGAAAAGGCAGGTGAAAATAATCCGACCCCGTCGCGCAAATCCACCCCCACCCCCGTTCATAATGAATTCCGCTGATTGCATTAAGGCGGGGTCCGAGTGAATAATTTAATTTCCGATTGCCTAATTGCAAATCCAATAATGTTCATGAGGGGGAATTATATATGCATAATTGGCGTTTCAAATTAGAAATTCCCGGATTCCAATTAAACAAGTCATTTTATGTGCTTTATGTGCGTCCTGATTACGCGCAAAGCGGCGCAATTCAAGTTAGAATTCGTTATGGGCTCCGGGGGTGCCGATTTTAATGTTTGGCTCATCCCCGGCGATGCGTTTTGTTTATATGGAACGCGAATGTATTTTTTTTTTTACGGGCAACTCATTTGCTTTCAACATCTCTGTTAATTAAAATACGCCTCCGCGTAATTTAAATTAAGATTGGAGACGTGTAACTCAAAAAGTTGTTATGTTTCTTTTTTTTTATTAAAACTTTGTTAATATAATTTCGACGCTTTTATTTCTCTCTTATTATTATCTAACTTTAAATTTTGCAAATATAATTCTGATGTAAATTTATTTATAGTAATGAGCTTGCTTAGTTGTACATTCGAATTTCACATTTACCTTGACTTATTAGTTGATATAAAATTGCAATATAAACTGCTGAAATTAATTTTATATATTGAAAAAATTGTACTTTAATTGCTTAAACCATTATATCATACATAACAAACAGATTCTTTCGAAATAATTCTAACTAATAACTAAAGTACCACAAGGATCCATTCTTAGGACACCTAATATAATTTCAAAGAATTTAATAGATGAATTGTAACAAGATAACTTAATAATCGTAAAACACTAAATCCGACTTTCTAAATAAAAGGTCTTCTAACCGCGGCCCGCCGGCTAATATCTTGCGGCCCTCAGAGGTTAAGGAAATTATAGTATTGCGATTTGAAATCGATTTTTGGCCCTTGCACTAAAAAAGGTTAAAGACGTATGATAAATAAAAGAGGTGATTCCAGC